>VDFB02138103.1:0-31038 GCA_007258455.2 Sequoia sempervirens
TCAAGCCTCAAAGCACCTAGATCTGCACTCAAACATGAAGAGAGAAGGAAAAACTTGTTGATTGTTAGGAAATGGGGGTTTTCCTTGGTTAAAACCTATTTAGGTAATTAAACCTTATGATGAAACAATGATATATGAACATGAAACATGAAATATGGAACATGAAAAATGATACCTTCAATGATGTTGTGAGATGTAAATTAACAATCTAACATGAAGTGGCAATGTGGAATGCAGATATTGATCTTGAATATGGATATGAAACAATGCTTGCAAATGGATCTTCAATGCTACATCATAGCACTGGCTCAACAACAAGCTTGATTCCTTCTAATCTTTGATATGATGATTGATCTTGAATTGTTGCAATAAATGATGAATAATTTTTCCCTTTAATGCCTTAGAAATGCTCTTATAAACTCTCTTGATAGTCTTGTGAAGTCTTGGAATGCTTAACTCTTGATAGCTTATGTTGATATCATGAAGGCTTAGGTAAATAATGATTTGATACATTTTTTTAATAGGAAATCCATCCAACTTTCCATTTACTAGATCTCAGAGGCCAACATTCATGAAATTTGAACTTAAAACCTTGATTTCTCACTCATAACCCTAAAAAGGGGCCAAATGGGACTCATACGCCACTTGTGATGTATAGGTCATATCTGGATGGGGCTATATTCCCAAGGTGGCATATGGGTCCAACCAAGCTTTTTTAGGTGGAGGAAATGTCAGGGAGTTAAGAAATTAAATGTATTTGATGTTTATGTCAAGATTTCGGTTAAAATCATATCTGGATGGGGCTATATTCCCAAGGTGGCATATGGGTCCAACCAAGCTTTTTTAGGTGGAGGAAATGTTAGGGAGTTAAGAAATTAAATGTATTTGATGTCTATGTCAAGATTTCAGTTAAAATAAGCCTTGGGATGTATAATATAGGGTATTAGGGGCCTATTAATAATGATATGAAGGTCATAAATGAAAGAGGGCCCAAAAGTCAATGTGAAGGTGTAAATAAATACACTTTACAACATTAAATTAAGGAAAAAATAGGTCAATTTAGCTTAAAAGGGCCCAAAACCTAATGTGAATATGTAAAACACATTACAACAATAGATCAAGGCAACATTAGGTCTATTTTAATGTGTTATTCCCAAATTAAGTGTGAAAATTTAAACAAAATTTTTGTACACTACATTTAGCCCCCACTTTAGTGAGAGTTGGGACTTGCTTCAAACTCACATAAAAGTAGTCATTCAAGAGGGGTCTGAGCGTACCAATGTGGATGGTATAAGATAACAAAGATCAAAGGAGGTGCTCAACCTCCCAAGATCCAATATTTTATGTCAAAGCAACATAAGCACAAAAGGACATGCACAAGGTGTATGATATACAACAAAACAAGATACACAAACATATAACGTCAAAAAGAAAGAAAAAACTAAAATAAAAAAGGGGGTGGATCAAGCTTCAAAAAAATTTTGCACATATTGTGGATCAGATCTAGGTTGTTTGTCCAAAACAAAATGCTCACTCTGAGGCAACAAAACTTTAGGCTGTCCACTAGTTGAGTATCCAAAAAGGCTGGCTTAGTGAGAAAGTCATGCCTCTATATCGACTTCTCATCGTATAATGAGAAATTAATGACCATGTTTAGGCTTCTCATCATACCCTAACCATACCAAAGCTATACCTCCTAATAACTTTGAAAAGGCACCAAAAAATAGTGAACTTCAAGCTCCATGAGGCAAGAAAAGCTTCGTATGCTTGAAACTCATGAAAAAACAAGATGGGACCACAAGTAAACAAAGTGCGTTATGCAAGGTGTCCATGTAACAATTGTTGTAGATGTGAAATATTGTAAGGTATGTTCAAAGTGATTTTGCTTGGATCATGTAAGGTCTCTTCTTAGGGAACATTGTGCCAAATGTCTCCAAGAGAGGACAAGTGAAAGAAATATCATGCTCTAGAAGGAAATAAAACCTAAATGCACTACCAAGAAAATGACACATAATAAGAAAATTGCATAGTGAAACATGAGTGTCAATGTATACCCCCACTTTAAAGCAGTTGCTAACACCATTGTCATGATAAATTGCTTTAAAGTAAAATAAGACATGAGAGCTTATTCAAAAATCCCTATGCCAAGTCATATGTTTCCAATAAGCTACATCATGAAAAGAAAAGGGGTTGCCCCCAAAATGTGTAACTCAGTACGTCACATGTGAGCGAACTTAAGGAATGTTGTCCAAATCCCAAGGTTTCTTTTACATGTACATGAAAGGCTGTCAACTATCCAAAAGAGACAATGACAAGTGACATATGAGGACAAGGCTACCTAACCACTTGCCCCCACTTATTGCAAGACAAGGATGAGCCAACATGATTGATGAGAAACATGCTAGAGTGAAAATCAGTATCAATTAGAGGAATTAGGTGCCCCAACATAAGAAAGAGCACCACACTCCTTAAGATGTTGAATTTTTCTACCCAAAGTTTTACACTCATTAGTAGAATGACCATGAACTCTATGATATGCACAAAAGGAATTTTTTGTAGTGAAATTTATTTCATGTTCTTGAAGGAAGAGATATCAAAAAATCTTGGAGGAGTCTCAAAAAGATACCCTCTTGATCAATAGTAGAGTATGATCCTTTATTTGCACAAGATAGCATACACACACTAAATGATAAGGCCTTAGATAAAAATGGAGATAAAGGTGGTAAACCTAGATATTTCTTGAAAGAGTATGATATATTAGTTTTCTTTGTGCATTCATTTATCCATGTTTAGCAGGGAGTTTTTCATCAATACCATAACAATCTTTCAATTTAGATGAAGGGGGTTTATACTTCTGAGAAGGATTGGCTTCTTCTTGAGAACAAATAAAGCAAATTAGGAATCTCAAAAGTTGTATTCAAGTGCACGTATCTCGGCAAAGTAGCTTCTTCAAGTAGGATATCGATGGCACATTATGAAAGGGGCATCTACATCAGCAACACCTTGTGATTCAGCATGAGTTTAAAATCTTCCAAAAAAATCAAAAAAATCAAAAAATATGAAAATCCCAAAAAATCAGAAAAAGGATTGAAAACAGTAAAGAAAAAAATTGTCCTCTAGTGAAAACCACTACGGTGGTGCTTTGGGCAAGACCATGATGAAAACCTGGAAAACAGGCGTCATGTGTAGAATCAAGCATCTATGTGTACCACTTTAGATGAAAGCATCTCATCCCATTTGTAATAAATCCAACATTCCATCCATCTTAGCCATAATAAATCCATTCACCCATGAATCATCTATCCAATCCATGTGCATATATTTTCATCCTCAGTCTGAGTTATTTTGATCTTGACAAACTTTGGTGCACACTTTATGCTTGCTTATGGTAAACATCTTGACAAGGGTTGCTTTCATTGATCCTATCCTATGCATCGTTATCTGAGCCATGAAGCACTATCCAAATGAGGTTTCTTTGTCCATCCTTCCTGTCCATCCATCCATTCCATCCATTCCATTCTTTGTTGATATTCCTTTCAATTCCTCCATTTCCCATATTGGTGTTGTCCATTGTAATCCATTCCATGAGGAAAATCAAATCCACTATTCCATGCTGACCATTCCTTGGTCTTCATCTTTCATCGAACAGATCCAAACCAATCCCCACTTCTCGATTTATCAATTTACTTGCGTCAAACGTCACATCCAATTATTCGAAACATCTTTTGTTCCAAATCAAGCTTCAAAATACTGATCAATCGAATCCAATCAACCCATCATCATCTTGGGATATCATTCCCAATCATTGTGTTGCTTAACACTATCCTTGCATTGTTGTGCATCCTCACCAATGTTATCGTCATCAATCCTGATCAATCAAATCCTTGCATTGTTGTGTATCCTCAACAATTTTATCATCATCATGAATCCATTGATTCGATCAGTCAACCTTAGCTTGGTTTTCAACAAAATCCCAAACATAGCACTGATATCATCACACATATCCATATCTAAATCATCAAAATCATGCAAAAATCAAAAAACATCAAAAAATCAAAAAATCCAAAAACATTCAAAACATATCAAAATCCAAAAACACTCAAAAAGTCAAAAAAATATCAAAAACATTGGAATCCGAACTACGTCATCTCTGAGCTTAAACGTAGGCAAGGCTAATCTTTGATTAGCGCCTGAGACATTTAAAATCCAAAAAAAATCAAAAACATAAAAAATTCAAAAACATTCAAAAAACATCAAAATCCAAAACATTCATAAAATCTCATAAAACCCCAAAACATCACAAAAATCAAAAATCAAAACATTTGAAAATCTCGAAAAATACCAAAAACAACCTCAGAACATTGTAAAACTCTAAAAACATCCAAATATTTTAAAAAATCCATCTGGCTCATCTCGCTTTCACCCGCAATAATCAATCATCCATAATAAACTGATCGTCACCTTCATCTTTTGGCAAAACAAACAGAAACAATCACAAAAATCAGCAAAAGCAAGCTTCAATCGTAAAATAAAAAGCAAACAACAAATCGTTAAACGCAAAATCAAACTCTTGATCAATCGCAAACATGTCAATCAACCTTATATCAATAGCCTATCAATCAACTTATCAAACCATCATCATCCTATACAATTCATGTCCTAAGATATATTGTTCCGACAATGGGCATCATTTTGGATATCACTTGGATTCTTATCCTATCAAAACACATCCCTTTGGCTCAAGGTATGAAGAACATTGGCTTGTTTGCGTACGTGATCTTATCTTTTGATTTATCTTATTATGCTCATTCCAAGGACCTCTCAATGATATCTGAACAAAGGATTTAGAGAGAAAGGAATGGGGAAACGATCATTATCTTTTGTCTGTTGTACGTGTTGGATGTTCTTGTAAAATAACTTGGCGAATACTTGCTTTGTTAGGTACGTCCTAGCAAGGTTTTTATGTGTCAAGTGTGAACAAGAATACTCCTATTTGTTTGTCAAGTCAAACTCCATTGCACTAGGTACAATGCCATCTTGGTTCTTTATACCTTGATGCATTGTATCTATGTGTATTATCAAACATAAGGTCAGTAACCCTTTTAAAAGTCCCAATCCTTGATAAGAAAATCATCATCATCTATCATCATCATCATCTCTAATAAAGTCTCGTTAGATCATGGACTTGTTGGATCCTCTTGTCATCATCTCATTTCTTCTCTGTGCTAACATAACATCACCAATGCATCCATCATGCATCCATCATGCATCCATCCTGCATCCATCATGCATCCACAAAACTGTTAGCATACCACATATCATTCATATCATACATAATAGGAAACATCGATCATCTCACATACATGATCATCATCATAATATAGATTTGTTAGTCTAAGCATTTGCATAAATCATACATTTTCATAATCACAACATATCACATCATCAATCTCATCCATCTCACATCATATCATCATTTAAGTTGTTCAGGATAATATAGATTTGTTATTCTAAGCATCTTAAATCTATCTCATTTGCATCTTAAAATCATCTCATCATAACCATCCATTTTGAACCTCTTTATCGCGAGATCAACCCTCAAATTGAATCTTTTCACTCGATCTCTCCAGGGGGCAATGTACCAGTGTACTTTCCGCTGGGGCACCCAAAAAATCTAGAATTTTTTAATGTTGATCGCGGCAAGTTTATTCTTTGAACCCACACAACAAGTACATTGCTTCAAAGAGGGGCAAAATATAGACACGTGAAATTGACATCATGCATTCAATTAGGTCATATTCATCCATTCAACAAATAAATCAATTTTATTTATCAATCTCCTGAAGTCATCAATTTAAATCAAATAAATCAACTTGATCCTAACATCACCCTCCTTGATTAAATAAATCAATCCTTTATTTAATTAAGTTTGAAATCACCTTTCATCCCTTTTTTATTTAAATAAATCAAAATATTCAAGTCAAAAAAAGTCAAAATCATCCTAATCATCATTAAGCTAATCTAATCCTGATTAAACTAACCTAACCACCCATCACATCCTCTAGTTTTTCCCACTTGCACCAATAAATCATTTTAATTCATTTATAAAATCAACATTTTCCATCAACATGGCATCTTTGAGGAATATTCCATCATGTTTGAATTCAAAAACAAGTGGACATGTACATCCAACAAGGCATTTAATAGCTCTTACATGTCTCTTACATGTCCCTTGCACAAGTCAAACTCATCATTTACTCTCAAATTCAAATTTGAAATCTCCCTCTCTTTGGCACATTGACCAAAATGTGCTCATCCTCAAGCCTATCACAAGTTGACAAGTGTTCTCTTTTCATTGGCTAAATCTTTGTCCCACATTCATCCATTTGGCTATTTCTCTCATCAAAGAATTTTATAAATAGAAGGCTTCATTCTTGATCAAAACCTACACAACTCCACAATCATTCATGTAAAGTCACTCTCTTCAGGAGATTTGATTTTGCCCACCATCACTCCATCTTCAAGGCATTTCATCATTTAGCTTATCTATCTAAAGGGGTTGGGAAAGGGCTACTTTTCATATCAAAGTAGCACCAATCCCCCTATGGGATGATGCTTGAGTAGTTTAGGAATAGATTTTATGCTTATATTGCTTATGATCTTTTACATTAGTGTGATAATGTCATTATTTCCTTTATGTTTACTCAACAATTTCATAGGGAAGACTTTCATCTCATTGGTTCAAAGTTGACAGATTTAACCCATATTTGTCAATCTTTGTTCAATGCAGATTTTTGGTCTTCATCTAACAACATGTGATTGTAAACCCTAACTAACTACCTAGGGAATGATGAAGTGATTGAGATAAGTTCTAGATAATATTCTAGAAGGAATCTTATCTCCTAAATACATGGAAAGGGTAAAGACCCCATTATTAATGATTTTCCTAATAATGCAACTTGGGAATTAATTAAATATAATGCCTAAGTAAACTTATGCTAGTGTGATTAAATAATTAATTACACCAACAATTACAATGGGTTTCCCCCAAGACAAATCCACTTAAAATACACAAGATCTTAAATAAGGGATCCATAGATTTTGGGTTATTATAGACCATAGATAATATGTAATATGATTATTCTTGGAATCAACATCATTTACCAAATGCTCATGGTAATGCAAACACAATAGAGGAATGAGACATTAATCCAACAAAAAAAACTTTAAGTTCAACATTGAAGAGAACTAAATGTCTCAATCCAATGCATCATCCCAAAAAGGAAAACACAAGACAACAATTTGTTCATGATACAAAGAAGTATATAGTTATAAATAGACAAAATATGATAGTACATTTGTTTCCTTTACATATCCTTATCATAATGGGAACAACATGGGTCGCTCAAAGAAAACTAACAAACATAAATACACATCAACTAGCACAACATGAGAGATCATCACATCATGTGCAAGAAAATACACAAAAGTCACGCAAAAGTACAACACATGTGAGTCGATCTAAAGAAAACTTTCTACATCCCAATATTGCTCATCGTAAATCAAAGATAGAAAATATGCTAAAGGTAATACAACAAGTGTTATAAAGATAATATCACCAAGTTCAAAAAATGGTGGATCACTCTTAGCAAGAGGATCATCATGGTTGGGCCCCTATTTAAATTCATTGATTTAGAAAATATAAGGTCTAGTTCATTATAATTTTCTTTTTGATTTTCTATCTTATCTTCTTCTTCTTCACTATAAAAATTTATCACAATAAACTATTTATGATAAATATTATCATGAGTAATTTCATTCATATGATACTTTCATTTTTTTCTTGGAGTATGATAAGTAAGGTTAAATTGCATGGTTTTGTGAGGGTGGTAGGGTTGAGTCAAGTGAAGACAAGGATGGATGGGAGGGACGCAACTCAACGGAGCTAGTTTGGATTAGTGGTTGGTCATTAGGTAAGTTTTTATTCTTTTAGCTAGTTGGTGAGTGATGGCAAGACACCTACACTTATGCCCCTTTGAACCTCTTTTCCTTATCACATGGGTTGCAACTTGCGAAGGGTTAATTGAGGGATTCCTCATCATAGATATCTTTTATTCCTTTCAATGAGGAATGCAATGGACCACTATAGGTTGGGAAACCAATTGAACCATCAATTTTTGTGATGCTATGAACTTCTCTTGAACTCTTAGGGTTTCTCACCTAAAAGGAGAGAGATAGAACCCAAAAACTAAGGTGGTTCACTCAAAATAAGGTATGTATGATCTTAATATTCCTAAATGAAATGATCTTGATGTAATACATTGATGAAATTGATTGATTATTTATGCAAAACCCAAGAAATATGAAGTGTTTGAAAACAAAACGACGTTTGCAAAATACTTAAAAGTATAAGCCTGATGAAGACTGGAAACAACCTTGAAAATTTGGAAAAGTTGACTTTTTGGCTGACTGGGACTCATTCGCCACCTTGGGTGAATTAGTCCCAGGTTAGGGTTTTTTGCCCAAAAATTGGTTTCTGCTAAATGGGTACTGGAATTTCCATTTAAATCTGACAGGAACCTCCAGTGGGACTCATTCACCATCCATGGCGAATCATTCCTTTTTCAATTTTCTACAAATTCAAGCTTCAGATATGTACCTTGTCACTTGCACAACACTTTCTGATGGAAACCCATATCAGAATCTTGGAAAATACCTACAAAATAGTTTAAAGTTTGTTGTCTAATGGCGAGTTTTCCTTGGTCAAACCCCTAATTTGGTAATCAAACCTTGAATGATCAAAATCTGCATAAAACCCTAGTCTTAAGTGTGTCTAAGACTAGGAAAGCCTAAAGTAAAACAAAGAGGCCGACATCCACTGAAAATTTGAATTAAATTGATTAAATTCTTGCTCAAAATTGAATATTTCCCCAAAAGGGACCCATTCACCACCCTTGGAAAATGGGTCCCACTAGTGGTTTTTGGAGGTGGGTTTTTGTGATATGAGTGAATTAAGTGTTGTTTGTCGGGATTTAGATGATTTTTAAGTGAAACGGGCCTTTAGATAAAAAATAATGGGTCTTAGGGGCCTATAAATGCTATTTTAAAGAATGATTAATGCAAGGGTACTCAGAAGTAGGTCCAAAGTAAGCGTGAAATTGTCTCTTTTCTCAAGAGTGTTAAATTTTCTATGCCACACCAATCTATTCTTAGGTATGGGTATGTGCAGGATCATGATGGGCCAAAAAGTGGCAATATGATGGGTATATGTAGGGTATGTGGTTGATGAATTTTATTTTACCCAAAATTGATGAAATGAAAAGGGTTTTTAAAGGAGATTCTCAGCTTTCCACCAATATAAATTATTCCTTACTTTGAATTTAATAAATAATTATTATTCATTTTCTATTTGAATTACGACTAAAGTCCTAATTGATAGTCTAATTGAAAAATATCCATATCTTTCAAATGGTATCACATTTTATGAATCTAAGACATGTGTCACATTCTATACTTCACATACTATAGGATTAAAAAAAAACTTAATTTCATGAAGTTTTGAACAAGTTAAGGTGGTCAGACATATGAGTTTTTATATTTTCTAAAAGTTATAATAAAAAAATCATAATTAATTATTTACTTGAAAAAAATTTACAAAAAACTATACATCACATCGTGACATGAGTACTCTACTTATATCTAAAATCTTATACAAAAATATTATCATTTTATTGTGGTTAGGGTGGTCAGACAAACACCTACTTCTTATTTTTTCCTTGAAATTTAAGTACCACTGCATTGAAATTTTAAATTTTCACCAAATAGATTTATTTTTTAAAAATAAACCTAGTATATTAGAAACTACATTCAATTTTATACAGATTCTATTGTTACATATTTTTGAAATAATATAGATAACTTATTTAAATTTTTACGTCAAGTTGTCTAACTTTGATTTTTCTAAATTTTGCCACTTAAGGGCCTATTTTTTCCATGATGATCCTGCACATACCCGTATATAATATTTCCTTTCCTTTGGAAGCACAAAGGTAATTATGTGATTGTATCTTGGTCATTTATAGGATATCAAAGGTGGAACCAAAACATACATACCAATTGGATGATGGAGGATACTTGATTCATACTAGGATTAACTACTAACTTAGGTGTGGGAGAGACATCCATTAAAGTTAGTAGATTGGGGAACCTCAAGCGACATATTACTAATAGATAATTAAACTATAAGTTTATGATATAAAGGGTTTCAGGTCCCTTCAAAACCTATTTTTCCCTATTAATAAAAACATAATAAATATTATCTTCATGCATAGTCATGTTTAGATCACATTCATCACTTAACTTTTTTGCGTCATTTTCCATTTTTCATTTGATAGTTCTTTGTTTATCTTTTGTTATTTTGAGAGATCACACATGGATAACATCTAGACGTGACATAAATCAATTAGTCATTTCACTTTTTTTCTTATTTTCCATTTCTTACTCTACTAGGGCATATCATCATTATCATCCTCATATTTTCTATTTTTTCTTCTCAAATACTTGCATTTTGTTTGAAGCTTTGTCACTTCATACATTGTCACCTCTAACACTGTGGTAAGCTCATTTCACATTGTTAAGCATTTCAAGAGATAGGACTTCAAAGAATCCTTCACTAAATAAAATTTTGTTCATAATCTTGTTGGTCCAAAATATCATTTATATCATAACATATGTAAATAACTCTATCATGTCACCTTACAACCTAACCTATCTAGCATACACCACAAAATTTGTATCCATCATTAATTCATTTCACCATCCCTAGTGGACAACATATCAAAGAAGCTTCAATATATGTGAAGGAGATACCTTAATTCCAAAGACGGATCTCTCATAATAAAAGAGGTGTACAATGGTGTATGTGGTGCTAAATAAAAATTATTATTTTAGCCACTGAATTATTAGAACATACTTTCCTAAGTCAAAATGTCTTGATCAAATATTACTCAAGAAGTCTAATAATCTTTATTTATATAAGAATAGGTCTTTAGAGTTTTAGATTGATAATAAAAATTGTGTAAATAATGTATGACCATATTCACTATAAGGAATATACAAATTGAGAAAATACTAAAAAAATTAAAAAAATCAATAAAACTAAAATAAATAGTAAGGAAGAGAAAGTGAACTCTTGTGAAAACCATTTCTATGAAACATTGGGGAGTCATCATGATGAAAAGATAACAAATAGGTTCTATTATTACCATCCTAAAAACTTGAAAAAAGGAAAAATTAATATGAAAAAAGAGTAAAGATAAAAATCATTTTACGATGAAAACCACCTTTAGTGGCATGTTACACAAGTACACTAGTGAAAACCTAGTTATAGAGACCATGTGTAATAAACTAGAATTCGCCATATTACAAGTCCTCTTCTATTTTACTTATCCTATTCACATGTCATTTTTTCATGTCTTCCACCAACTCTATTTTGCACATTGTTATATACTAGGGTTAAGTGACAACATCCTATTTTGGAAAAAGTATTTATTTATTGCTTTTGGCCAATTTAGTGACTATAATACCTTTTATACTTGAAAATTTGCAATTTTCATGAATCTTCTACTGCCCCATCAATAAACATAAAGACCAAACAATAACATGTACCTTCAAAATTGAAGCATACACTTTCAATTTTTTTTTATTAATAAATTTACATTAATCTCAATAAAATATAGTCGAACCCATATTTTTTTGCATCACAAAATTCTTCTTTTAATCCATGACTTGTCTTATGTGGGATGCTTTCTTCCCTAAATTAGATGTGTTTCTTAAATGTGATTCTTCCTTTGTTGCATAAAATATGATCCAACTCCATCCTTTAGTCCTTTCCACAACTTGGCATGAGTTAGTACTATTGTATGTTAGTTGACAATTTCTTTTCTTTTTCTTTGGTTTATCTTTTATTATTTTTATCTTTATTTTTATTTATCCTCTAAACCACATTGTTCCTATTTGATCATTTCATATCATGGTGTATTTTGAATAATATAAATTATAAAATTTTCTATTATTTTTTTTTCTATGTTTGATGGCTGTCTCATCATGAAGCCACCAAAGTCATCAAATTCCTTGTAAGTGCTGAAGCATTTTCTTATGTATTATTTTCTTGAGATTTATTACATACATTGGATACATTTTCATCTTGATCTTATATACCTTAGTGCATAATATCTTTTTTTATATTAAATAATATTTTTTAAACTCAAATACAACATAATACATCATGATCTTCATGCATAGTCATCGAGAGATTACATTCATGCCTTTACTTTTATTTCATTATTTTCCATCATTCATTTGACATTTCTTTATCCATCTTCTCTTCTTTGATTTTCCATTTCTCACTCAACTAGGACATATCATCATTATCATCCTCATATATTCTAATTTTTCTTCTCAAACACTTTTATTTTCTTTGAAACATTGTCACTTCATGCATTTTTTTAAGAAGGGAAAAAATATAGACACTAAAACTATCCACCTAATTCCTACAATTTTGTGATATAATTTCTTTATCACTCACCACAATGGTTAACTCAATGTTCATTTAGAAACTTATTCTTCATTTATTACTAAAGTCATCCTTTGAATTGAAATTTATTCATCACAAATATCTATCAATTGAAGTAAATAATTAATTGTTATCTCATCATTGATTCAAAATGGAAAATTTCAATTTTTCAATTGATTTCCAAGATAATCTATTAATTTAGGTCCTTCATATGATACTAAAATATATATAATTAAGATAACTCCCTTATCATTTTACCAATCACTCTTACATAGATCTACTATATCTAAATCCATACTCATTAAAATATTATAATATTGTGCTAATGAATTGAATCCACATCCAAACAAAGCTAAATCAACATGAAAATCAATATTTACATAGATTAAAAATTGTTTTCATTTTTATTTTATATTTAAATTTTTTTATAATTCTTATCTTTCAATTTCCCGCACACAAAAAGAATAATAAAATTAAAGGTTTTACTATATTTATATTCATTAGATGGACTTATATTAAAAAATTACTTATTAATTAAACTGTGTTTTGTTTATCATTATTTCAGTAAATATTTGTAACATTCCTTTTGTTCTCGAAGTGGTTTTTTGGGTATTGATATACTAATGGACCTTTCTTACAGAAAACATTGAGTGCCTGATCTTTTCTAGCATAGCATGTGAACATGTCCCCCTCCCTTTCTAGCAATATGAAATCATGAACGGTTACATAAATTAATTTATCCATATTAATAGTGAATTATAATATTTGTCTTAATATGTTTATGGTGAAAATGGTTTCAAATGTGAAGCAATGTGTATTTACTTGTTATTATCTTGAATATTATAATTAAATTTATGGTTATTTATTTTAACAGTCATTGTAGAATAATTATTCTAATTGAGGGTGTGATCAAATTAGAAAAATGGAAACTATAGTTACATTTAGAATCATAATAATATTTATAAACATTTCATTATTAACTTGCTTCAAAATATTAATGAAAAAATGTATATCAAATTTTAGAAATAAATAAAATGGAAATAATAATATTGATCTAATTAGAAATAATACTCGAACCTAAAAGGTTAGGCTATGTTGAAATGGTTCTTAAGAAAACTCATTAAAACGTTGAATAATTAACATTATTTTAAAGGGTCGTAACTAATAGGATATCTAATATTTCTTTTTCCAAGAATGTTATATATTATAGATAAATTATTCACTCATCCTTAATATTACTTATTAGAAATACGCGGTTCTTTAAAATTCATTCTTTTACTTATGAAGAAATAAATACTTTTCAATTATAATTACATGATTTTGTTTATAGTATCAAATTTATTTATAAATATTAAAAAAGATATATTATATTAATTTTCAACAAAAGATAAAGTAATTTATGTTGTAGATTGATTTAAAAAAAAATTAATTTAGCTATCTAATATGCATAATAAATTATTATATATTAGAGTGAAATTTTGTAAAATTTATTCTCTAATAATTTATTATAATGGTTAGTAAAATTCATTGTATATTATTAAAAAGGTGTAATAATATCTTAACATATATCATGTTATATATTTTTGGAAGAAGGTCTCAAATACTTTTGAAGATACAATTTGAAAGAAAAATAAAAATAAAATTTGAAAGAAATGTATGTAATCATGAGTAGATTTTTTACTATGCAAAAATTCAAAATCCCTTCCTACCAAATAGTTTTATAATTTAATTCTACATGACTAGCATATATATATTATTTATTAATAATATATATAAAATACGTCGAGAAATATCCTTCTTGAGGCGTCTCCTCAAGAAAGATATGTCCCGACATATTTTATATATATTATTAATAAATAATATATATATGCTAGTTGTAATATATTTGAAAATTAAATTAATTTATTGAATGTGATTGTATAAAATAATATATCATTGAATTGGTCTCTTGACTGATAGTTGATTAAATTTGGGTAATAATTTGATAATGCTATATATATATTTAAATATCACATTTCACAAGTAAAAATTATATATAATGTACTTAATAGTTTTCAATATTTTTTTAAATAATAAAATAAAAGGGTGTATAGTTGGGGGGTGTGCTAATAAATAGTATAAATGGCTTAAACACACATATTTAAAAAAGTCAAGATAACAATCTCAAACTATTTTATTTTACTTTTAGAGTGATATACTAATGATTTAGTCTCTCTTTCATATAGACTATTTATGTGATAAATTGTTTAAAAATAGACGCCTCGAGAAGGATATCTCTTGGCATTTATATATATATATATAATTTATAAATTAATATATATATGCTAGTAGCATTCGTAGCGTGACATGAAAGACAAAATTATTAAGGTTAGGGTTGGGGTTAGGGTCAAGGTTATGATTAGGATTAGTGTTATCATTATGAATAGGGTTAGAGTTACAGTTAGGGATAGGAATGGGGTTAGGGTTACGATTATGATTAGAGTTAGAATTAGAATTTGGGCTGGGGTTATCATCACAATTAGGGTTAGGGTTAGAATTACACATAAAATTAGGATGAAGGGTATGGTTAAGGTTAGGGTTAGGGTTAGGATTGGGGTTAGCATTAGGATTAGGGTTAGGATTAGAGAGAGAATTATGATCAAGGGTAGGGTTAGGGTTAGGGTTAAGGTTAGGGTTAGGTTTAGTGTTATGAATTATGGGTTAGGGTTAGGATTAGGATTAGGATTAGGATTAGGAGTATGGTTAGGGTTATGATTAGGATTAAAGATAGAATTAGTGTTAAGTTTAAGGTTAGGATTAGGGTTAGGGTTAAGATTAAGGATAGGGTTAGGGTTAGAGAGATAAAGGATGAGGGTTGGGGTTAGAATCAATATTAGGGTTAGGTTTAGGGTTAGAGATAGAATCAGGGTGGGATTAGTGTTAGTATTAAAATTTAGGTTACGATTAGGGTTAGGGTTGGAGATATAATTAGGATTTTGGTTGGGCTTAGCATTTGGATTGGGTTTGTGATTAGTGTTAGTATTAGGATTAGGGTTAGGTTTATGTTTTGAGATAGACTTAGGATTAGAGTTGTGATTAGCATTAGGGTTAGGGTTAGTGTTAGGATTAGGGTTAGGGTTAGGTTCCAGATTAGTATTATAGTTAGATGTAGGATCAAGGGTAGGGTTAATGTTAGGGTTAGGGTTAGAGATAAAATTAGGCTTATGGTTAGGGTTAAGATTAGGATAGGGATAAGGTTTAGGGTTAGGGTTAGAGATATAATTAGAGATGCTCAAAAGGTCCATAGATCCAAAGGAAAGAAAAGTTTTAGATGCTAAGTTTGTCCAAGGTTGTGTACAATGAAGTTTATGGTGATTTTGATCTTACTTTATTTGTACTAATATCCATGCAACTTCTGGAGATATCACTGGCCTTACAAATTTGCAGAAAAAAATCTAACCGAAATCAAATATCTCAATGAAGCATTTTCTCAAGAAAAAATTACTAGGAGAACAAATCACTTTAAACCAAAACCCAAGTAGGGTGGACATTATAGGCATATAGATTGAAAAGAAATTAGATGCAAAAGGAAAGTCAAACACAATAGGTCTGGTTAAGGTATGTGTTTGATATTTCAGTAAACAATCTATTCACTAAATAAGTTATTAAATGCTCAAATATGAAAAAAAATAATACACAACTTATCTTATCAGGAAAACTAACATACAATCCTGGTGCATCTCTTGGAAGCTGAATATTTTCAACAAAGCTATTAAGGATAATACATATCATTCTAAATAGATTAGGAGAAAGTGCCTACACAAATGCGCTTTAAACATGCAGTAACAAAGTGTCGACAGACGCAAGCATGGGGAGCATCTCTTTCTCTCTAGGTAGAGTTCGTTTCTTTTTCATGACATGGATAGTTTCTTCCATCTATTAATTAGGGTTGAAGCGAGATCAGACATAGAGAATAGGATGGTCTAAAGTTTGAACGTAAATCTGTAGTACACAATGAATATGGAGAACCAGTAGTCTGTTGACCCCTCATTTATATGAAATGTGATCTTCTTCCCTAGATACTCGCAT
Source organism: Sequoia sempervirens (assembly GCA_007258455.2). NCBI lineage: Eukaryota > Viridiplantae > Streptophyta > Pinopsida > Cupressales > Cupressaceae > Sequoia > Sequoia sempervirens. Next base: position 16,643 of record VDFB02138103.1, read on the forward strand.
AATTTCTTGCAATGAACCTAGTAAACATGCAAACAAAATAGTGTTTGAAATGGATAGGCCATGGTGCAAATCACGAAGGTCGAATGAATGCAATAAGGAAATAAAACATATGAAGGATATTTACCTGATATGAACTTGAAACGGCTCCCTGCCAGCACCAATTGGCATGCAAGGCGATGGAATGGTATGTTGTCACTAATTTCAGTTACTTTCATGCCTCCTCCTCTTCTATTATTTTCAATTGCCTATCAATTTGAATCTGATTCATTTTTGTTTGCATGGATCATTGCCACTATAGGAAGCCTCTTGGCTTAATTATACATTGTTCAACCAATAATGATAAGCAATGAAAAATTGTTTTTATGTGTAGTTAGAATATTTTTTTGATTATTGAACCTTAACAATAATATGTGTAAATATTTGTGTAGGATTCTATCTTATTTGAATATAGCATTTTCAAAATTCTCTAATGATTTTTTACATATTTTTCTTCATCAAAATTTTACAAACCTCTTATGGAATCTAGAATAAGAAACACATTTTGTGTTTGCCAAAATCAAGTTTTGAAGTAAATAAAATTGTATTTGCTAGTACATCGCTCACATGGTGTGTTTCTCACATAATTTCCACAAAATATTTCTTGTGTCGAAAAACCACAAGAACCTTATAAGAAATTCATTAAAAAATAACATAAATAATTATCAACAATAGACAAAAATTTGAATAAAATAAAATTTCTTAAATAAAGAAAATAATTCTAAACTAATATCTCTTCACTTTTTCGATAGATGTTAATACTCTTCATTTAAAAATATAATAAGTTATATAATTAACATTATAATTATATATATATACTTTATTATTCTTTTTCTATATGATTTCTTCTTGCAAATTAACTCCACATTATCCAATAGGGTAATAAAGAAAGATACATATATGATTTAGATTAGTAATTTATTTTTATTTTAAATGTAAACTTATTTAAAATGGAATGAAACAAACTTTCCTTTAATTCCGTGATTTATTTATGTAACAGTCACTTTGTGGCCAATATAAAGGCATAATAAATATATTTTGTTCAACTTTATGACTACACTGTGTAAAAATGAGCATTCCATTGACATTTGTAGATTCATATTTAATGTCATAGTGCCCCCAATGCATACTCATAGCTATGTCGTTCCAGCTGTAATCATCCCTCAGCCACAAGTTCTTCAATATAACAGTGGAATTTCACAAAACTTAGAACTTCAGCGGCTAGAAAACATAAATTCAGCACAACTAAGTAATTAATTGCTATGGCTTCAACAAGTGACAAATAAAGCAAGGCTTTGAATAAAAGAGAAGAACTAAAGGAGTTGAAGTATAGAAGGCTGCATCATCAGAGTTGGGAAAAATGGGTGTTCGAAATTCGGGAGCCGAAAAAGAAGATATCAAGAAAGCATGTATAATAATACAAGATATCAACACAATGAGTTAGGGGAGGACTACCGATCTGAGGAGCAACTACCTCACACCCCTATCTAGAGAATAGAGGGGCATTAGTAAGTGTGAATACCAATCTTGAGTTTGTATACCATAAGTTAGAACAGCCGAGTTTGAGTGGCGAATAGTCGAAGGGCCAAAATAACTCTAGAGGAAATGAAGGTATTGTATTCAGTCGCCCTATCCCATCTTGACCGGTTGTCCATCCGGTGAGTGCCTAAATGGATAGATAGATAGGGATGCTGTATTCTGAGATAGGGCCCGACTGACTTCAGATTGGCATACACATATTTCTATAAATATCACCAAAAAGAAATACTTGAATCAATCCAAATGACAAAATGCTAAAGAATAAAAAATAGAACAATAACAAGAATATTTTGCAATGACATTTTGGATCAATTCTTTCAATAAATACTCACTAATCAATCATTAAACAAGAAGCTTGAATAGACGGGAAGTTGCAGAAATTAAATTAAAACATGATTAACCAATACAATGTGAATAACCATGGCCAAAAGAAAATCTGATGCAATACGATTGAAACCATAAAAGTAATATATCATGATGAAATCAGAGAGAGAAAATAAGTTGGTTCAGTGATCATAGAGTTGGCTAGAAAGAAACCATTACCCATCTTCAGCTGTCGCATGACTTGAAAAGGAAAATCATTAAGAATTGGTTTGGCAGGTGGAGTATGAAGCCAAAAAATGCACGCTGAGAGACTCCCATGTGTGGTTAAAAGATGGAGAGAGCAAGTGAGACATGCTTCTGCCTATATAAAGAAAGTAACGCAAGATTTTTGCAACTACCTGGCAAGAATTTTTCAAAACATCTGGCAAGAATTGTTCAAAACATGTTTAAAAAGATTGAAATTAACCCTGCAGTATGGAATAGTGATTCATCATTTCCAATAATGATAGAATCAACAACGTTTACACAAACTTTTTTAGATGTTAAAAGACTTGCAGAAGAAGGTGAAGCGACCTAGGGCACAGAGTACAGTTATCCTACGGATGTCGAAAGCATAGATGAAACTTGAATTTGGTTCTCTGTGGAACTAAGTCCTCCTCCTGCTTTTCCCAAAAAGAAGAATTATGGGTTGAAAGAAGAGCTTCTACAGAGGAGGACATTGGCTCAACATGGGATTTTCTAAATCAGGAATGACCTCTTGTATTCCCCAACATGGACACAGCCTACTTAAGTCTATTTACAGTCGCATCACTCGTTCTACTCTATGCTAGATTTTGATTTTGATTGGGACAACAAATGTAAGAGATTTTGCATTGCTGCCTCATGCACCTCTCGTTGCTTCACATTTCTAAAATCCAACATCTCCACTATATTTTTAAAGACACCAATGTCTCTTCGACTACCGACAGTTACATTAATTTGATGATTGTTCATTTCACAAAGATATTACATAGGTAAATATTTTATTGATTTTCAGAAAGATATTACATTCAGCCCATTTCTGGCAAAAACCATCTGGAACTCCATGACATCAGACCAGCAAAAACACCATGACATCGGCCCCAATTGTAAAAACATTTATCACCATTCTGTTGGAATATTAACCCTAACTGCCGCCGTCCCCGCCAACCACTGCCCGCTATATCGCAATCAATAAATTAGCCATTGCGATACCGCGGGAGACTTCCGTAGTCTTTTTGTTTTATCTCAACCGCCTGACGTCACTCCAGCCAATGCCTGCTATATCGCAATCAATAAAATATTCATCGCGATATCACGGGAGACTCAGTAAAAGCTTGTTTATTTTTAACCGCCGCAGTTTACCGGGCCGTCAACTAACCGCTGCCCGCAATATCGCAATCAAGATTTTAACCATCGCGATACCGCGGGGAACTATGGAGAAAGCCGCCACCGCCAGGGAATTAATATTTAAGTTTGAATATTATGAAAAGGACATTGTATTTAATGCATTTTGACGGGGGAAAAGTTAGTTAGGTGATTTTGAATTTAAATATTTTTTCGGGCTTTCTCATCCGTGAAAATCTTTCACGTGACTTTTTACCTGCAGCATATATTTTGTAATTGTAATTTACTTTTGACTTAAGGAGAATGAGAAGAAGGTGAATGTGAGCAAACAAAAAATTACGAGCAGCAGCTCTGTGTGTTGGAAATAATATTTTATGTTTTAATATTTACTGTGTGTGAAAATTCCTCCTCTGCCTCTGGCCTTCACGTGGTATCAGAGAAAGTTCGAGTATCAGAGCTAGTTCGATTATCAGAGTCAATTTTATCAAAGCAGATTATTTGGGTAAATTTCAAAAATGGTAGCAAGCACAAGCTTGACAAACCCACAAATTCCATAGTTTAATGGGAAGAATTATGAGTACTGGTCAATTACCATGAAAGCACTATTTAGCTCACATGATATATGGGATTTAGTAGAGAATGGATTTGTAGAGCCAGAAGATGCAGTAGCATACAATGCTTTAACACAAGCAGAGAAAGACTTATTAAAAGACACAAGGAAGAAAGATTCAAAGGCTTTATTTTATCTATTTCAAGCTGTACATGAGAGCATTTTTCCAAGGATTTCAGCAGCAACAAAGTCCAAACAAGCATGGGACATACTTCAAACAACCTATCAAGGCATGGCAAAAGTTAAAACAACAAAGCTACAAATGCTGAGAAGAGATTTTGAAACAATATGTATGAAGGACAATGAATCTATAGATTCATTCTACACCCAAGTCATTGGGGTGGTTAATCAAATTAGGTCTCATGGAGAAAATCTGGAAGATACCAGAGTTGTTGAAAAGATTTTAAGGAGTTTGCCCACAAAATTTCTACCGGTTGTAGTTGCTATAGAGGAGACAAAGGATCTCTCACAGTTCTCAGTTGATGAGCTGTATGCATCTCTAATTTCTCATGAACAAAGGCTGAAAAGGTCAGCAGATACATCACTGGAGCATGCTTTCAAAACTCAGGCTTCAGTCAGTCAAGGAAGAGGCAGAGGTAGATCAAGAGGAAGAGGAAGAAACTCTTACAGAGGTGAAAGATACAGTTTATCAAGCTCAAGTGGAAGAGGCAACAATCAAGGCTCAAGCCAAAACCCAACACAGAATCAGTCACAAAATCAAAGGTATGATAAATCTCAAGTCCAATGTCACTACTGTAAAAAATATGGGCATTATATGAATGAGTGTAGAAAGAAGCAGTATGATAATAATAGACAAAATGCAAATTTTTCAAGAGAAGGTCAAAATCAGGATTCAGATAAGAGAACAATGTTTTTAGCTTGTAATGTTGCTCAAGCAAATGAAAAGATGTATGGTTTTTAGATTCAGGCTGTAGCAATCATATGACAGGGAATCTAGAAATGTTTTCAAGTTTAAATGAGAATGTAAAGTCTGATGTTACATTGGGTAATGACAACAAAGTGTCAGTCAAAGGAAAAGGAGATGTCAATATTCTAACTAAACAGGGGGAGAAAAAGTATATTTCAGATGTGTATTTTGTGCCTGGTCTGAAACATAACTTAATGAGTGTAGGCAACTGGTTCAAAAAGGGTATAGAGTAACCTTCAAGAATGGTCTGTGCACAATTTTAGACAAATACCCAAGCAACCAACTTATTGCAAAAGTCAAATGACAAACAACAGAATGTTTCCCTTAAAGATAAGGCTAGATTTGAATATAAATTATGCTCAAGCACAACATTTAATGAATTCACAAGTGGGTAGAGAAGAAACTACAGCAGTAGTGCAGACAATCTTTCAAGCTGAGATAAAAGATGAAAATTGGTTATGGCACCTGAGATTTGGTCATCTCAACTTTGGAGGTTTAAATTTACTTCATAGGAAAGGCATGGTCAAGGGACTACCTTTAATAGAAAAACTAGAAAGGGTATGTGAAGGGTGCATTTTAGGAAAACAACACAGAGAATCATTTCCAGCAGGAAAGTCAACTAGAGCAAAAGCCCCTTTGGAAATTATACATTCAGATTTGTGTGGACCTATGCAAACACCTTCAATAGGTGGTAGTTTTTATTTTCTGACATTCATTGATGATTATTCAAGAAAAATATGGGTCTATTTTCTAAAGCAGAAAAATGAAGTGTTTGATCTGTTTCGTCAGTTCAAGAATTTGGTTGAAAAACAGAGTGGTTATTATATTAAAGTGTTGAGAACAGATAGAGGTGGTGAATATATTTCAAGAGAATTTTTTAATTTTTGCAAAGATCATGGAATTCACAAGCAATTCACAACCAGATACACACCTCAACAAAATGGAGTAGCTGAAAGGAAAAACAGAACAATCATGGAAATGGCTAGAAGCATGTTGAAAGCCAAACATTTGTCAAATGAATATTGGGCAGAAGCAATTTCTTGTGCAGCCTATATAATGAATAGGTGTCCAACAAAAAGTGTCATGAATATAGTACCTGAAGAAGCATGGATAGGAAGAAAACATAGTGTTACTCACATGAGAGTATTTGGATGTGTAGCATATGCACATGTGCCTGATGAATTAAGAAGGAAACTAGATAACAAATGAGAAAAATGTATATTTGTTGGATATAGTGAAGAATCCAAAGCTTATAAGCTCTATAATCCAACAACAAAGAAAGTTATAATCAGCAGAGATGTACAATTTGTAGAAGATGAAGCATGGGATGGAAGCATAGAGAAGACAGTCAATATTTGAAGTATACCTCAAGAGGAGAATGAAGTTTCAGCATCAACAAATATTCCAACTATTGTGACTCCTACCACTCCCATTCAAGCTCAGCAAAGTGGTCCACAAGTGACACCAGCATCGACTGTAAGAACAGCCTCAACATTCAAGGAAGCAGTCCAACAAGAGGACAACAAACACCATCTACAGCAGGACCATCGGGTCCACATTCCACAAGTTCAAGTGATATGTCAAATCCTACATTGGCAAGTCTGAGAAGACAGAAAATCAGAAGCATAAGAGATATATATGAGCAAAATGAAGGTGAGAATAATTCAGATCAGATTTCTCTTTTTGCATTTTATTCTCAAATAGAAGATCCATTTCATTTTGAAGATGCAGTCAAAGATGATAAATGGGTAAGTGCTATGGATGAAGAAATTGAAGCAACTGAAAGAATCGTATATGAATTAATACTCAAAAGACAAAAAGATGTCAGTTGAGTGAAATGGCTGATAAAACCAAATTGAATGAAAAAGATGAAGTCTTAAGCTAAAGCAAGATTGTCAAAGGGCCATTCGCCACCGGAATTGATTACAATGAAACATTTGCACCTGTAGCACGATTGGATACTATAAGAATGATTTTAGCATTAGCAGCTCAGAATAAGTGGTCTGTATTTCAAATGGATGTAAAGTCAGCTTTTTAAATGGTTATTTAGAAGAAGAAGTTTATGTGGATCAGCCACCTGGGTATGAAATTCTGGCCGAAGAAAGTTTACAAATTGAAAACAATCAGATGGATCAAGCAAGCCCCAAGAGCTTGGAATGACAGCTATCTTTATTGAATTTGACTTAATAGATGTAAAGGAAGAGCCCACACTGTATACAAAAATGAATGAAGAAGGTGAAATATTGATAGTATGCTTATATGTGGATGATTTAATTTTCACTAGCAATTTGTCAATTGATCTGTTCAAGGCAGATATGAAGAAAGAATTTGAAATGACAGACTTAGGTCTGATGAAGTATTTTTTAGGCATTGAAGTGAATCAAAATGAAAATGGTATTTTTATTTCACAGTCAAAATATGCAAATGACATTTTGAAGAGGTTTAATATGATGAAGTGCAAACCAGCACCAACACCTACAGTGACAGGTCTGAAACTAAGCAAGGATGATAGAGGGTCTAATGTTGATCCAACTTTGTTTAAGAGGTTTGTTAGAAGTCTCATGTATCTCACAGCCACAAGGCCATATATTGTGTAAGGGAGGAAGATTGCGTTTGCGAAACACTAAAAAAGACACCCATCGGAAAGCAGGGAAGAGAATTTTAAGGTATGTAAGTGGAACAAAAAATTTTGGCATCAAGTATTCAAGTTCAGATGAGTTCAAACTCATAGGATACACAGACAGTGACTGTGCTGGCAGCATTGATGACAGAAAAAGCACGTCTGGTTATGTATTTAATTTTGGGACAGGAGTTGTCTCATGGTCTTCAAAGAAGTAGCCAATAGTTTGTCTTTCATCAGCCGAAGCAGAGTATGTGGCAGCCACAAGTGCAGCATGTCAAGCAGTTTGGATGAGAAGAATTTTGAAAGAATTGCAAAATGAACAAATGGAGGCAACAAAAATTTACTGTGATAATAATTCAGCCATAGCTCTTTCAAAAAATCTAGTCTTTCATAAGAGAAGCAAGCATATTGATACCAGGTATCATTTTATCGTGAGAATGAATTAACAATGGGTGATATATTTTTTAGAATTTTGCGATCGTAAGAACAAAGCGTATATTTTGGCAGCCACCGAAGAGAGATAATTTTATTTAAAGGAATGTATTGCATGGTGGACAAACAGAAAGGCGCTTAAGGGGTGGCGTTGAACATTAACCTTTAACCGCCGCCGTCCTCGCTTAATCAATTTCGCTATATCACAACTGGCCACCTCTAGCTATCATGGATACCAAGGGAGACTTCCGTAGTCTTTTTGTTTTATCTCAACTGCCTGACGTCACTCCAGCCAATGCCCGCTATATCGCAATCAATAAAATATTCATCGCGATATCACGGGAGACTTAGTAAAAGCTTGTTTTATTTTTAACAGCCGCAGTTTACCGGGCCGTCAACTAACCGCTGCCCGCAATATCGCAATCAAGATTTTAACCATCGCGATACCGCGGGGAACTATGGAGAAAGCCGCCACCGCCAGGGAATTAATATTTAAGTTTGAATATTATGAAAAGGACATTGTATTAAATGCATTTTGATGGGGGAAAAGTTAGTTAGGTGATTTTGAATTTAAATATTTTTTCGGGCTTTCTCATCCGTGAAAATCTTTCACGTGACTTTTTACCTGCAGCATATATTTTGTAATTGTAATTTAATTTTGACTTCAGGAGAATGAGAAGAAGGTGAATGTGAGCAAACAGAAAATTATGAGCAGCAGCTCTGTGTGTTGGAAATCTGGCCTTCACATTCTTCCCCACCGCTTGACTAAAGTGTTCTTACACAAGACCCAGGCTGCAAAATCGTCCACGCAGAGGCATACAACTTTTGCCAGCCCAACCTTGTGGTGACCTGCCACCTTACCAACTCGACGTGGACACAAACTTGCACTGAGGATACAGAGGTGCATTCCACCAAAACCATCAAACAAACTACCCTTCGCCATTGACGCGACCACAGCCCGTATTACCAAATGTCTACGGTGCGCCTGCGTTTATAGGACCTATATATATCTGCAAGATCAATCTCACCTATTAGCACATAAAATCAAGGCCAAAATCAATTTTTTAAAACTGCAGAGAGATACAAAAAGAGAGCATTATTGTTACAGCTAAAAATTTCCTACATACATACCTATATAGTCATATGGATCACAACAATGTGATCCTCTTTTTCGATTTAATTGTACTTCAGCTATCTCTGCATCTTCCATCACCACGTCCATGAAGACATATTCGTTGGCATCTAGCATGAAGATATCTGTCTCCTCCATTTGCGCATCTCCCATGATCACATCTTCCCCGTCCATCTCCGCATCTATCATGAAAACATCGTCCTCATCGATCTGCGCATCCTCCATAATAACATCTTCTTCTTCAACATCAGCGTCTATCATAATCGCGTCTACATAGTTCACAATCTCCATTTCAACGTCGCTACGCTAATTCAGAAGAAAACGAAGCTAAATCAGAGGTAGGAATCTCGAAGAAATTTAAACAAAATGAGGATGAAGGAGGACTGAAATTCAAGTCATATGACTATGTAGGAGGGTTGAAAATCTTATATATAACTGCTGAGATGCTGAGGACTGTTCAATCATCCCTGCCGCTACAGCTCATAATTAGATATATTATAAATTCAAATATCCTTGCTTACTGAAATCTAGTAGTAGGTTTTGAGGGTTAGGTTCAATTTACAGATACTTCAAATATTGTCATTTATTAAGATCCCGGTTGTAATTTTCGAGAGGTTGAGTGGAATATGCTGTCAAAAACAAAAATCATAGTGTTTAATGGGGTTTGGTAGAATATTTTGTAGCAAAATCTTAGTGTTTATACTCGCTGCACCGTTTCTTTGGGATTCGTAAAAACATGGTTGCTATATTTATCGCAATGATTTTTGGCAAATTGAAATGCAGTGTGTCTGCAACCGCCACCTTTGCAATTCAGAGAAGTGAATCTTGTAGATGCCCTTCTGGTCCATAGGATTTGGAAAAGATATCCTTGACCACAAGCACAATGAAAACCGCTAATCCTATTGATAATGCCAACATGTGGAAACACTAATAGGATTTGGAAACAAGAATTATAATATTGTCATTTATTAGTGTTTATTGCTGGGGTAGAATATTCTGCACTAAAATTTTAGTGTTCATAATCGCTGCACGGTATATTCGGAATTCATAAAATCATGGTTGTTTATTTATTGCAATTTTATTTTTTGCAAATTGTAATGCAGTGTGACTGCAGCCTGCTTTGTAAATCAGAGAAGTGAATCTTGTAGATGCCCTTCTGGCGATAGGATATAGAAATATATTTGGAAAATATTTCCTTGACTAGACGCACGATGAAAACAGATAATCCTGTGGAAATCTAATATCGCTGTCTAACAGCTTTGATAAAATGAGAAGTTGAAACAAAAAAAAGAAAACCAATACTCACCCACTCGTTCAAAGTAACAAATGCATAAACATGTTTTCATCACAATCATCTGTTAATTAGTCAAAGAAACACCATTTGTGCTTTGCTACAAACTCAATGGAGCATGACATTCAAAATTTTGGAAGAAAATAGTTTAGTAAACAGTAGTAAATTCTGGTTCAGGTAATCATTTTCCTTCTAATTTTCAGATAAAATTTCTTCAATTTTAATTATGAACGTCTATTCTTTAACAAAAGTCAATTGTTCCTTTTTCATTATTTTTGTAATAAATATTTTCTCTATAATCTTATTGAATACAAGGTAATATTTAAAAAATATATAAAGAGACATATCCAAAAAGTTTAATTTAAATAATAATAATATGTTTATACAATTTTTGAAGCCATCATATTTTATTTTGAGGAATAATTAACAATTATATATGATAATTGATAATTCTCACAAGTCACCAAAAAATTTATCCCATAAACATATGGACCGGCATTTTGGAAACAATTATTATTAATAATATCAATTTCCACAACAAAAAATATCTTACACAATCTAATCAACAAAAACAAACCATTGTCATTAAGATAATTCACTATTATATTTTCATAATATAGTTGTTTATTAATAAATAATATTATTATAATTATAACATGTTAATTTTGAAATATTATATTATTTTAATTCTTAATATTACTTAATATTCTATGTAAGAACTAGAAGTATAGAATAGAATAAGGGTGAAATTTATATATATGTATTATTTTCATATAGTTTTGCGTTTATTTTGACAAAATGTTTTAATATATAATAACAAATATCTAAATACATGTACAAGTCATTCTTATGCATATCTACTCCTATGATTATAATCATATATTACTCTATGTGTGCATATTAGTACATATTTAGCCTATTTGTTTGACTATCATGTGTTCATCCCAAGGCAATTGTTATCCATTCTTATTAGACATCTATTTTATCCCATTTTAGGTTCATAGTTATTAGGTTAAATTCTCAAGGGCTAAATATATGCTTATGAGAATTGATTCCATGCACATATTTAATGAAATTTATCACCTCCATTCTAGGGTATTACAAATACGTGTTTTATCTCAACATTGAAAGAAAAATGATAGGAGCAAACACTTCGATTTGATGCACTAAAGGGAATACCAAACCAACATTGTAGGTTTTTGTCTTCTAATTTCCATCTTTCTATTCTCAAGTTGTAGATTGAGGGGTATTTCCTTTGCCACATTAATTGTATGAAAACCTATTAATGGCCTTTTAGTACCACCTATCCCATAGACTAGTAGAAGAAGTAGAATAGAGAAATTAGGATTAAAATGGAAAAAAATCAAGACCAATCTAGGATATATTTAAAGGTAGAAGATTTGTTTGTAGAAATAAATATTGCTAAAATAATGAATTTATATTGTGGTAGGACAAAGATAAAGCACAAACTTGTATGGTATTGCTAAATCAAACAAGTATATTTCTTGAGGAAAATTAGGAAAAAAATTTAGTGTTTTCATTTAGTCAACACTATTACTCTATCAAGAAGCTAAATACTCACGTTCTCATTTACTTCAAAATCATAAGATTATGTACTTGTTGAATGATTTCACCCTAGTTTTTTTGAATTTCATATATGAATAAGGTTTGTATAACATGATTTGATAAAATGTATTAATGTATTATTTTTTAAGGGTGGAATAAAGTTCAAAATATTTATGCTAAGAATAATAAAAAAAACAAAGATAACAAAGCATTACAAGATATAATATAATAGCTGTCCTAAAATATAGAATCTACTAAAATAAGATGAGATATCCCAAATATACACACCACTATGTAAGATGAGAGATCAAGTATAATGGGTGGATATGTATAATTGATTTGATACTAAAGAGTGAGCTAGAGGTACATAAGCGAACCATATTTTCCTTAAACCCAAAACCCTAAATTATATAAAATTATTTTCCTGATGATTATATAAATAAACCTAAATACTCATAAAATTACTTTTTATCTACAATATTTTATGAGAAAAACATATTTGATTAGCCTAGTATTTGTCTCTACTAATTATGTTTAATTCCTAGTCTTGGAAGCACTTCCTAGATGTTAATTTTGTGTCATATTTCAAATATAAATAAGTAAACATGATAAATATTTTTGATATTAAAGCATGGGAAGGGCCCTTCGACCCATGAGTTAAACAAAATATTAAAACAAAAAAAGAGGTCTTAACACATCAACCTTCTAACCATCAATTATTTTCTTGTATGCATTATGTCATTTTCTTATGCATTCTAGTTATTTTGGTACCTTAGTCATGAGTAGAAAAATTATACTATGACTCTCTTTCTTGATGTTTCCTATTTTATGTTCTTAACATGAAATTAACCTCTTACTACCTTTTGGGAGTTAGTCAATATTTGTAAAGTAGGTGGTTAAGAGTCTAGTTTGTTAAGAAAAATTAGGATTAGTTAGTTCAATTAAAAGTATATATATTAGAAGTTAAAGAGTAGAAGCATAGTAGTGATTTTTTACATTTTTTGTAAACCAAGAGTTTTTTTCTATAAAATAGTACTATTTTGAATGTGAATGAATGAAGAAAAAAATATCGATTAACATTTTTATAAATTAGAACAATGCAACAACCCATGAAAAGGCCCACTTGAGGTAATGTTGTTATTCAATTATTAATCTAAGTGACTAGTTGTTTTATAGTTTTAATTTTAAGTCATTGATTGATTATCAAGAAATTCTTAACTCTTACCGATATCAATTAGTCTATTTTATCTACATAATACACAATACCAACTTTATCCCATAGCAATAGTTGTAGGATATTTATATAGCACATATAATTTTTCTAATATTATTTATTTTATGAATAAGAATGTGAACAATTCTTATACTCCACTTCTTAGGAACCCTAGAAACTTGTGAGTCATACACATAGTATCAAAATATTATAAGAAGAAACATCTCTAGTGTGAAATTATATGTGTAACCCTCATAGTTTATGAGTCACTTGATAAATGATATCTTGTTCTATTGAGTTCAATGCATGCCCTTGCTACACGATATTTATTATTCAATAAATTGAGCATATATTTTTGCAATTATTTCCAACAATGTTTCCAAGCTATAAGAGTCTTGAAGTCTTTGAGTAATTTTTGTAAATTTAGTAGCATACATTTTATATTTCTAACTTCTAAGATTATTAAGGTTGAAATTTTTGTAAAATTATTGTATGCAAAGAGGAAGAGATTTCATATAGATATTTTTTCAATTTACATCTTGTGTGAAGATATACTAGTGCCAATGGAAGAAACTTAACTAGGAAAAATAAGTGAACCCTTGATTGCTAAAGCACAACACCTTAAAAATAATTTAATAAATAGTTCAAGGAAAGGGTCCAATAAACCACATTCTTAAGATATTCCTTTACCCCCTTTTCACAAACTCCACATCACAATGGGGTATTTATGGGAAGAATAATCACCTAAAACCATAAAATTCTAGTTTCCCATTTTCTATCAGGTAGGGTACACTACTATAAGTATTATTCCTCACTTAACTCTTCCAAAATTTCATGGCCTTACTATAAAATACCTTGATATGTTCTTGTTTCAAATTTTACGTCCTATATAAAATTTATGACTATACTACAAATGCATGCCAATAAAGTATATTCCTAGCTAGCCACCACTTATAGCGGAGTTGGATGGGGCTTGGGGTTTGCATGCATCAAGGTCATAAGTTTGAATTTGCTTCGTAGTGGGAATGGAAAGGGTTAGTATTATTGTGGTAGTTCCTACTTTGTTGACCCGAGGTATAAGAATGGAATTTTCCCCTAACCTCCTTGAGGTTAGATATTAAAAAAAAGGTTAGATAATTTTAATTTTTTCACACTAATGAACGAGAGAAAATGGCATAGTGAAAATGGTAGCCTAATGGCTATATTTCTAAAAGCGACAAGTTCATCCATTATGGTCCCCAAGGCTATGTCATACACCTCTCTCACTAGCATGGGAAAAATATTAATTCAAATTGGAAACATATAAGTAATGATTCGTACATTGTTAGGCACAAATT
>VDFB02138105.1:0-10355 GCA_007258455.2 Sequoia sempervirens
AAGATCATCATCTTTAGGATACCATAGGCCAAGATCAACGGTTCTTTTCAAGTATTTGAGAAATTCATACTTCCACAATAGTCACATGAGATTCCTTTGGATAAACATGAAATCTTGCAACAATACATACAAAGTTCATGATATTAGGCCTAGTTTGAGTTAAGTACAATAATCCACCAATCATTGATATGTATCTTGTCTAATTTTCTTTCGGAGAATCATGTTTTGTTGTCAACATCGGTCACCATGGGTGTATAAATGGTTTTGAATCTTCCATACCAAACCTTGACTGAATTCTTCACATACTTGGTGAGAGATATAAAATCCCTTTATCTAAGCGGTAATTTACAATCCCAAAAGAATTTCATCACCAATCTTGAAATATCAAATTCATTTTGCATCTCATTAAAACTTCATACTGATATCATCTCCTCCAAATATGATATCATCAACAAAGACTTCCACAATCAAATCTGTATTATGATCAATCTTGAAATACAAATTGCTATCAACAGTACCTTTGTTAAATCCAAGCTTCACCAAGTACTTATCCAATCTGGCATACCATGCTCTAGGGGCTTGCTTGAGTCCATACAATGATTTCTTCAACTAAAACACCATATCTTCCTTATCAGTCAACTGGAATCCATCAAGTTGCTCAACATAAACTTCTTCTTCTTCCAATTTTCCATTTAGAAAAGCCGATTTAACATCCATTTGATAAACTTTGTAGTTCTTGTGAGCAACATAGGCAAGAAATAATCTTACAGCTTCAATTCTAGCAACAGGGGCAAAAGTCCCTTCAAAATCAATTCATTCCATCTGTGAATATCCTTTACATACCAATCTTGCTTTTCTTCTAACCACTTCACCTTGCTCATTCAATTTGTTTCTAAAGATCCATTTAGTTCCAATGACATTTTTGTCCTTAGGTCTGGGAACAATAATTCTTGTATCATTATTTTCAATTTGTCTTAACTCTTCTTTCATTTCTTCAACCCAATGCTCATCTCTACACGCTTCATTCACACTAGTAGGCTCAGTCTTTGAAATCAAGCAATACTCTTATGCAATATTTCTCCTAATCTAGACACCTTTGTTCTTATCACCTATAATCTGATCTTTTGAATGATTCAATCTTACATACCTCAGAGTCTTCTTAGGATGTTCTTCAACTTCAGGCTCTTGTGTTCTCTCTTTTGTGCTTCCACTAGTTTCTCCTTCTTCATTCTCCTGATTGATTTGCACTTGATTTGTAGTCTAAACTTGTTTTCCTTGGATTGTATTGTCATCTTGATCATCAGAGTCATATCCATAGGTTTTGGATGGTGTTCCTAAGTCTTCATCAACCTTAATATTTGCACTTTCAACCATTTTCTTCAATCTTTTATTGTAACGCTGGTAGGACTTGCTCTTAGTAGAATAACCTAGAAAGATACCTTCATCACTCTTAGCATCAAACTTTCCTATGTCTTCATCTCGCTTAATATAACATTTGCTTCCAAATATCTTGAAATATTTAACAATAGGATTTTGACCAGTCCATAGCTCAAAGGTCATACCAATATCACCTTTGATTTATGCACGGTTGGAGGTAATACATAGTGATTACTCCACAACTTCTCTCAATAGATGTAGGGAACATTTCCTTCAGCATCATTTATTTCTTGGCACATCTTCAATTTCCTATTCTTTCTTTCCCACGGCTCCATTATATTTGAGGTTTGTAGGTGTAAGATAATATCTCTTTATTCCATGTTCTTCACAAAAAGAATTAAATTCACTAGAAGTGAATTCACCATGTAAAGACCCACACTTCCTTGAACCAAAAATTTCACTAATTTTTTTTTTTTTAAAAGTAAATCCCTTAATGTCTTTTTCAATTAGTTGTATACTCAGGAACTTCTATCCATACGGGATAGACATCTATCCATCTGGGATAGGCATCTAACCTTTCGGGTTAGTTAATGTCCATTTGGGACCAAGATCTATCTATCTAAATAATGTAGACATCTAACCACATGGGTTAGAAAATGCTCTGGCTAGAGACTTAGACTCATTGGGACCATCCGGGTCCTGAGTCACTCTCTAAAGACTACACTCCCCTACTAGGAGTGCACCGAGGTCAACGTCCTTAGGAGTATGTGAGATAATAATAAAGCTTGAGTCCCGCCTCGGAATTTGGCCTAAAGCCTCGAGGAATCAAGCAAATCCATCTGGGATTCCTTCTAAGTATAACAAGTAATCTCTAACTTCAATTTTAATATTTATTTATCTTCCTTTATCTTAAGGTATCTTAACAAGGCCAATAAGGTAAACACCCTTAACCAATCCTAAATCCCCACCCCGAGCACCTGCGTACTAGGGACAACTCCGTCCCTAGACTGCCTACATACACCATTTCAGCACGGGATCAAGGCATATAATATGTAGTTCTGTTTTCTAATCTATTGTTGGATGTAAACTGTTTTGTGGGTACGTGACCCTTTCTAGGGCCATTGGCCCAGACAGTTTCACTTCGGTTACTACCCACATAAGGCAGCATATAAAGCATAAAGATTCATGGTGATCTTTTTCTTGTTTCCTTATTCATCTATGTCCTAAATTCCTATAAGACACGTCACCCTTGCCCATTGAACAAATCATCAAAGATAAAAGAATTAAAAAGTCAATTTACATGCCCAAACTCTATTGGGGTTTTCTATGATTTTCACTAGCGGATGTAAGTCTATTATAGTATTATCTTTTTTTTAGATTATCGATCCAAGAGGGATTTCCCGCCCCTTGGATTTTAACTCCAAAAATGTTCCTTATTACTCCTTGGCGATTTATAGGGACGATGCCACAGACGTCGTTGTTGCAGCTTTATTAGGCTATAAGTGTAGTAACTCAAGCGCGACGACATTACCCATAAACGTGAGTTAGAGGCACCGTTAATACCGAACACTGCTAGTTTTTATGTTTTCCTCCTCTTATTTAAGTTTTCTATCTAAGAAGAAATTAAATGCATTATTAATAATAAGAAAAGTAGCTTGTGCACATAAACCAAATGACATATAAAAACTTTATACCTTCTTGCTAAGGAAGTAAAATTAAATGAACTTACTAAATAAAAAAAACTATTTATTCAAGTATATTTGCTAGAAAGAAGTATTACATCTACTTACATCCTATGAAGGTATAAATTTTTGTAACAATGAATTGAATAGTCAAATCCATTTATGAAATAAAAATATTTAAACATAAAGTTATATTCTTCAAGATGGGTGATCTAATTTATAGATGGTATGAATCTAATTATTTTGCAATGTTAGTATTTTCTAGAAAGGAAATTTGAATCTATTTGTATAGTCTATGTCATAGAATAAGTAGTTTTGATTTAAATTGCATGACACTAATATTTTAAAGATAAATATTCATCTAAGATACCATAAATAATTCCAACTCAAAGAGACTTCATGGCATAATCTATTGTTTCAAGACAAAAAGTTTATTAATTTTGGTTGCATAAATAATCCAACTAAAAAGAGACTTGATTTTAATTGTATAAGTTATTTCACTAATTCCTTAGATAGATAAACCAATACAATGTTTTAATAAGAGCCTTGATTTTTAATTGTATAAGTTATACTACTAATGCCTCAAGATTTATGATCTATCTAAAGAAGGTTTGCATTAATTTGCATAAGTTTATTCTTGATAATATTCTATAATTACATAATTATTTATTCACTATGACCTTGTTGTAATTAAATGAGTCAACCTTGTTTTAAGAAAAAAATTGAATCTATTTGTATACTGAGGGAGAAAATTAATTTAAAGAATAACCATGATATTTAATTTTATTGTAAATATATTAAATCATAACTATGATGTGTTATAAACCTTAAATCCCAAGAAAATAAATTTATTATATGGAGAGAGAGTTACAATAAATCTAAGAGCCAAGTTTGCGGCATAACAAGAAGAAATTGATTAAAGATATGTTATTAATGCCTTAAGTTAGATAGTATTTTATAAATTTAAGCTTATAATTTAATGTCTAATGGTCATAATTATTATTATAGAGTTGTAATTATTGTCATAAAAATATAGTATTTCCATAAGATGTAAATGTTGTCATTCCTCTATTTTAAAATTTCTATAACTAAATCCATACTCATAGTTTATCATTATTTTATGAAGAAGAGAGATATATTATAAGTCCATTAATTATATTCAACATTAGCTAATAACCATTTCCATATTTGTTCAAAGGAAATTAAATACTATCTCATAGAACCATAGTTTGGACTAAATCTTCATCAATCATCGATGTTAGTTAATTTATTGTCTTGCTAAGTTATGATAACATTATTAAAATTAAGAAGTTTATAGATTTTTTTTTTTCATTTAATGAATAAACCCACCCTTTGATAGTTAATTAGACCAAATATTTTATTATTTAATCTATCCAATTGATACCCCTATCAATTTAGTTATTTTCAAAGAGCAATCTAATTTTAAAACTTATTTCATTTGAGAATTAAATGAATATTAATTAAATGTTATAAAGAACTTGGATACAAAAGCACATATGTATTTTAACACTAATAAAATAATAATTCATTTATTTATAAATTTTATTTTATAAAAATTGATTTATATTTGTAATATCATTAACCGGATTAAAGGAAAATAATTTCTTTGTAAATAAACATAAATGAGAATAAATATATTGATTTAAAGAAGAAAAATAAAATAGGAATAATAATAGTAGAAAGATTAGTTCCATTCTAGATTTAGTTGGAAAATAAGAAAAAAATAAAATAAAGAATAGATTGATTTTACAACAAGGATAAAAAATAGAGTAATAGATTGATTCTAGCAAATTTTCTAAATTTAATTAGTTATTATAAAAGCAAATCAAAGTAAAGAAAACATGGATGTTGATGGAGTTGCAACAAATCTTCTCTTTGTGCCTTCTTCAACTTTATTCTTCCTCCTTCAATCCTATCCTTCTTCAAAATGATAGCATAAAAATACCATTCATGTGTTGTTGATGAGAGAAGAAATGACTTTAATTTATAGACTTGAGAGGAGGTAAATGAAGGGTCAAGATTAGAGATTGATGCAATGGCTAGGATTGTTTGAGAAGGTGGGGTTTGGATTGATAGCCTCACCTTGTGACAAGTGTCACAAGAAGGGGGCTTTAAAAATAAGACCACATGGCATGGGGAGAGGAGCCAAGGGTGCTCACACATGTGTGAGCACACTTTGGAAGAGGTGGATATGACAAGTCCCCACACCTTTCCCAAGATCATAAAACTCGTAATTCCTTTTTAAGTGACTTTTTAGGGGTTCATACTTTGCCCAAAAGACCATATTATGTTTTCAATAAGCTTCCACCCTATAGGTACTTACCGTGGGGATTCATTTTTACCCTAAAGTCAATAGAACAAGCCCAAATAACCATATGAAAGAGAATTCTAATACAAATTTTGATTTGTGAGCACACCTTGGGTAGATGGGATGTTGACATGTCTATGACATATAAAAAAGAGGGTGACTTGATAATGACATGTCTATGACATGTAAGGGAGGGTGGTTTGACTATGTGTGCTCACACATGTGTGAGCACACATGGGGAAGCCAAATGGCTAAAAGAGGAAAGGTCGCATGCATGGTGTGAACTCTCATACAAGGGTGAGTGGGGATGAGTTGTAAGGTGATAGTGACTTGTGCATGCAAGTTACATGTGAGTAAGATTAGAATGAATTTTTAAATTTTAAAAAAATGATAATGAAGATTAATTAATCAATTAATTTAGGATTAACTAATTAATGGATTATGAAGGATAGTGACATCTCCCTAATCATGATTAATTAGATTAAATGATGTATTATATTAATTAATGTGACTTATGAAAGTGGTTAATTTTATTAATAATAGGTTATTCTAATAAATAATGCTTAGGATAGGATGATAACACTTGTTACCTTATTATTTAATTTTTTATTTTTTAATACCATATGCTGAAATTATTAATGAAACACTTATTTATTAATATTGTTAACTTTTATTTGTTCCTTTTTAGGAGTGTGTATTTAATAATTTTTTTATTTTTATTTGTTTTATTTATTTATTTGGCTGCTGAAGAAATTTAATATATTTGCTGCGCCGTTGGTGTATGAGCCGCCCTTAATGGCCTTGCAGGTATAGTATCTAAGTTTTGCTTGAAGGGTCGCGACGCATCTATGCGGTCTCAAAGATTTTGTCTTCCAGGCATGCTCTGCTCTCTCGGCCGTAACAAGGTCGCGAGACTTTCCGGTTGGCTGGAACATAAGCCAGGAAATTTGGCACTTTGGGTTTCTGGAATGGTCGTGTTGAGTGGCGGAATGATTTGCCCGGCAGCATGGAAGCGGGATAGCGGGTTGGTGGCCCATCCCTCGATAATAAAATTCATCCCTAAAATAAATCAAATTTCTTCAATTAATTCACCATAATAACCATTAATGCAGTTTCCTAACAAGTAGATCAGCAAATTAGAACTATCTGGCTAATATATCAAAGTTAGTATGGCCCACAATCTCCCTATAACCTAGCCAACATTCATCAACCAGAGCAATCAAACAACTTTTTATAGCAACACTTATGTGAAAGGTATTAACTTTTCTTTTTGTATTTGATGTAATTTCATTTCTAGAACTCAATATTTTGCACTTTCCATCCTTGAGCTGAAGATTGTATCCCTTATCAACCATCTAACCAACACCCAAAAGATTATGCTTCAAGCATTCCACATAGGACATCATCGGTGTGCTTGCCATCCAGGAGAATGCATCCTCTTCCGTATCACGCGTTGTAGTATCACCCAGATCTCACAGCACCCATCGTAGCGCCGGAAGCACAGGCTTAGTTTTATTATATTAAGCGGTGGCAGACGTCAGCATCGATGGCTGTTCATCGGCTATAGCTTCGGCTGGGGCAGCTAAGGCTTTTCTCCACATTTTACCACAACTAGAAGATTCAATAGATACAAGATTATTTTCCTTGATAGCAATAAATACCCATTTTTCATTACTTTTATTTCCTTTATCAAATTCATCATCTGTCACACCTTCATCAACAACATAGTAACACTTTTTCTAAAATCTAGGTTTATTATGTCTTGGTTTAGGAGCTCTTTCTAGACACCTTGATGCAAAATGACCTATCTTATTGCAAGAAAAACATTTAAGAGGAAATTTTCCTTCATACTTACCTTTTCCTCTTGGTACTCTTTTGACAATAAGTGCTTCCAACTCTTCCATCTCTATTTCTTCTTCTTCAATCTGTCTGATTTCATCCTCATAATTGAATTTCTTTCTAGATGAACTTTCACCCAGATCATATCTTTGTCTATCTCTCCTGGAATTAGTAGCCTTAAATGCATATTCAACCTTAGGAAGGGCATCACCAAATTCACTCAAATCAAAATTAGTCAGCTTACCAACCAATTCATCTTTGTTTATGTTTGTTACAGTCTGGAGCTCTTCAATAGCACTAGCTTTAACTTTATAAGAATCGGGAAGGGATTTAAGCACTTTAGCAACAATCTCATATTCGTCTATCTTTCCACCAACACATCTAATACCACAGAAAAGTTCATTCACTCTTTGCATGAAAGTATTAATGTTTTCATCATCACCCATTCTCAACCTTTCATATTTCCCTTTCAAACTCTACAACTTAGCAATCTTCACATTAGCATCACCTTCATACAAGGTTTCCAATTTTTTCCAGATCTCATGAGTAGTCTTCAAATCCATAACATTTGTCATCTAAGAGTCAGTTGCAACACTCAACAAAGCTTCCTTAGCCCAGATATTATACTCAGCATCGTTGATCTCAGTAGAAGTAGTAGGACCATTCTGTGGAATAGTATACATATTAATTGTAATGCTCCAGTAGGGTTCACCAATGCATGTCAGATGGCACTCCATTCGAGTCTTCCACAAAGAATATTTTGTTCCATCAAATATCGGATTATCCTTCTTGTAACTTGCCATCCTAGATCACCTTAAGTTATTAAACTTCTTCCGAGTAACCTGCTCTGATACTAATTGTTGGCAACAGAAGGGCAAGAAATTGAGAGGAGGGGGGTGAATCAGTTGTCACATAAATTCAAAACTTATTCAAATTAATAACCTTATTCACAAATATGATCAATATCAATGAAAGCATGAATCAACAACACATCAGAAATACTCATACCACCAATATTTTTTATGTGAAAACCCTGTTAGGGGAAAAACCATGGCAGAGGTCAATCCACAAGATTATACCCTGTTAAAAGTATAATGAAAATGAAATATGGGGAATGCACATGCATTCAGGCACACTGTCTAGAGTTCACTTCTCAATTACAGCAAGGCTAACTGCCCAAAGGAAGAAACATTGTCTTATAGAAAGAATCAGATTACAACCATCCAAATTTTGAATTGAGAAAATAACATCTACTAATTCCTGATTACAATTCCAGTTAGGCACATAAACAATTATTCACTCTTCTACACACTTCTTCACACTCTACTCTGCCTTTGAATGATTAGGACATTATTTGAACATCTCATACAAAACCACACCCTCTTACACTCTTTACAATTTGAATAAACAATCACTCTTATATATCCGCAACAAGAAATTACATCACTACAAGTCGGCCACAAAGAAATAATAAAATGAATATAACTATCAACCAAAAAATATTAAAGATTATCAATGTGAATCAACCAAGGTCGGTCATAACTTAGTGAGAACTTAAAACAACATCTCCAACATGAAGATACTTCAATTAATTCCTCCTCAAGGATCCACAACATGCTACAAACACCATGTCGGCTAAGAACAAGAAAAACATGAACACACAAGAGAAAATCGCCAACCATGAGCACAACGATCAATGTAGTCGTGCAACAAAGATAGAGAACAATATGGAAACATCCACAAGCATTACAAATCACAAGAGAAGCATCCAAAACAACTAAACAAACTGAAATAGAATCATCTTCAATCAGGAACACCGACTGAAGCAACGAAAAAAATCTCAGAATGAGAATCTTCATAACTTGATCAAATCTTCATGCAGATCTCTGAAACTTGACGTGGATAAACTAGATGCACTCAGAAAAAAACCCTTTATTCCACAACCTCTGATCATCAATGTACATAACATACCAACATACTAAACTTCACTTTACCACTGACAACCTGCAACTCATTTATTACAATTTTCTCAATATCCTCAACATATACAACTTGAAATGAATTAATGCTAATAGTGTTGACATCAATTAAAACCACATATTAGTAACACAACCACAACATCCAACACCTAGGAAGGATGATCTTTAGAAGAAAGAATGGTGATTAATTCATCCTAGCCCTCTCTTTGATTTTGATGAATTCAAAATACATGATAATCCTCTTTTTATGAATTCAAAAGATCAATTAATTACAAAAGAAGAAGATTGTTTACTCAGAGCTGCAATTAATCATGACCAGAGACAAAAAGTGGAAAATACTGATCTCCCAACTAAAGAAGAAAATCAAGGTCAACTCCAAAAGGTATTTGAATCTTCAGACATCATCTTTCCTGGCACACAAATTAGTTTTGAGAGGTTCAAGCCTGCCAATGAAATCCTCGAAGGTTGTGCAACTGTAAGTGAAACCACTAAGCATTTTGTTTTAGAACCTTTTCATTTTGAAAGAAACATTGTACAGGATTCAAAGGTTTCAGTACAGTTATTAGAATCAACTTGTGGAGTGGATGAAATTGAAAGATGAATTGTGATTGATGAATCAATAGTGGAGTCTAATAAGTCTGATGCCATACAAAATACAAATTGGGACCCCAAACCTTTAGACAATGTAATTGTTTCTATACAAGGTGACCAAGAATTTCCTTTACCTCATCATGTATATGTGGGGTGTCCAATTCGGGGGCTCTTTTTTTCTTGTTCAGAGTGTTAGGTGCAAGATGTGCAAAGTAATCCTAAAACAAATGTTGTGTAGGAAGATTCAAGTGAGTATACACACATAATCACTAATATAAATCATTTGATTACTGAGGCATATATTCACGAATGTCTCTTTGAAAATAAGATATTGTTTAAGAAGTCCTTACAGGGTGTTGACTTTATTTATTTAACAACAGTGGTTGCAATTTCGAAGTTGGTTGTACACACATGTTTCAATTACTTAGCATTGATTCGTACATGAAGCTATTTCTCCCAACCTGTCAATAGATTTGCATGATTATCTTGGGAGTTATCTGAGGTAGGGCTTTCCTCCCATGTACATAGTTGAAATTTTGTTGTGTCGGTAGTCTGGAT
>VDFB02138106.1:0-12143 GCA_007258455.2 Sequoia sempervirens
GTGCAAGAAGAGGGTGAGCTGAGAAACATGCTAGGGTGTGAACCGTAGATTTTTGGCACCCTAAACTTTTCTGGCACTTCTAGGGTTTTTCACCTAAATGGAGAAAGGAGGGCCAACAGATCTAGCTAAGTTCACTCAAATGATGCAATGTATGATGTAATTTAGGCTAAATGGAATGATCTAAGTGTAGTTATATGAACTAATTGACTGATTATGTATGAAAAACCTAAGATTTATGTAATGTTGGAAAACACAATGTGATATGCAAACAATGAACTATGAATGGAAAAATGCAAATAAAAAAAGAAAAGAGCTGAAACAGAGTGCACCTAGGCAGAGATTGGAGAATTTGGAATCTTTTGAATGTTGTCTAAAATCTTAAAAAATCACCAATGGGACTCATTCACCACTGACGACGAATCAGTCCTGTTTTTGATGAAAACTATTGGGAACAAGTTTCTATGTGTCGGGATCTGAAATCTGACAAAACTTAGATTTCCAGCTTTAAGGTGTGACTCATTCACCATTGATGGTGAATTAGTCCTCTCCCAAAATTATGAGAAATCAAGGGACAATTTTGTAGCACCAGATCTAAGGATGTCTACTTGTTGGGTTACCGAAGTCAAATCTATAGGAAACATACATAATACCTTATCCAAGCTTGAAATAAGATGTAGTTGACTTGAAACACTTTGTTGACTTCTTGTTCACTTTTTAGCACCTAAATGCTTGTCAAATCTACATACACAAGTCTGAAAACACACATGCAAAAGGGGAAAAATGGTTAAGGGTTAGGTTATAAGGATTTTCCTTGGTCAAATCCCACTTTGGTAATCAAACCATTAATGAAATAATGAAATGAAGGAGAATGATAAAAAAATAACATGCAAATGTTATCAACTTACCAAACCCTTGTTGAAGAAAATCTAAAGATATGTCAATGAATGCTCCAAAATGCTTGATTAATGCTTGATTAAGTGATGCAAAGTGCTTGAATGCTTGAGTGAATGAGTGAATAAGTGAACTTGATGAATGAATGTTGATGGGGGGTTAGAATGAATGTAAAAAAACTTATTTATACATTCTTGTGCCTTAGTAACTAATTGATACCTCATCATAGGTCGACATCAAGTGATTTTAAATAAAAACCTAAATTTTTTTTGAAATATTTTGAATTTGGAGCCAAGAGGGACTCATTCACCACCCATGGTGAATGGGTCCCACCTCAAGCTTGAAAGTGGGTGTCTGGAATTAAGTCACATTTAATGTTACTTGTTGGGTTTACATTCAAAAGTATACTTAATTAAGCCTTATGAGTGCATAAAGGGGTCAAATAAAGCATAAGAAAGGTGTAAATAGTGAAATTATGCCTAGAAAAGTGTGAAATCCTATTACAAGACTTTACAACACCTTAGAATAGGACTTGATAAGGGATGAAAAGGCGATTTTTAGGTGAATTGTAATGAATAGAGTCTAGAAGAAAGTAGAAATGTTTTACAACAGTTCACATCACCTTCACAAGATGCCAATATTTGCATTTTAAGGACTTAAATGTGCATATTCAAGCCATATTACATCAATAAATCAAAGAAAAATAGACCAAACATCGTGAAGAAAGGCCTAAAAGACCATGAAAATGACAAGGGGCCATTTTTCTCTGGCACAGGGTGATAATCATTATCAACTAGAGGAATCATGTGCCCCGACATAAGGAAGAGCACTACACTCCTTAAGATGTTGAATTTTGTTATTCAAAGCTTTGCATTCATTAGTAGCATGACCATGAACTTTATGATATGTGCACAATGAATTCTTGTAGTAAAATTTCTTTCATGTTCTTGGAGGGAGAGATATCAAGCGATCTTTGAGGAGTCTCAACAAGATACTCTTTTGATCAAAAGTAGAAAATGTTCATTTATTTTGTGACAAAGATCTCTTTCTTAGTACATGATGTCATACTTACACAAGACTCTTTAGATTGTGAAATTTTGTGCCCTCCTTTACAAGAGGGTGTAAAACTTATCAAATTCGAATGATAAGTGTTTTGCATGATGACATTGATATTAAGCGAAGACTTCTTTGTTTCTTTCGTTTCTTTCAAAGGATAATAATCAAGACCACTAGTGTTTATCAGTTTAGGATGCACTAATGTCAAAGTTGGGTTAGAAGGATTTTTTGTAATAGTGTTGATATTAAGTGAAGGCTTGTTTGTGTCTTTCGAGGGACAATAACCAAGACCACTAGTCTTTTCTTGTGTTTGAGGTTCTATGGAACACAAATGCCTTGTTCTCTAGCACCACATCCTTTTCCACTATGGCCAAGTTGTTTCATCATTTCTTAACCTTTTGCATAAATATTTTTCATCTCTTTTGGATTTTGTGGTTGCTCATAATTAAGTTCATCAAATTTTGTTGTGTAATTTATTGTCTTTTTCTCTAAAGTGGTTGAGGTGGATGCTTTTGAAGGGTCATGAATTTTGTGTTGACATTACTACTTTTTCTTTTCCTTTTTCAGAGTCTTTGTCTATGATCTTGTATTCTCTCATGAATGATGTGAAATCTAAGGAACCCCAATCATCTTCTAATAGCTTCGTGACTTGCTCAATGTGTTTTTCTTTTCCTTTTTGTTGCATGGGTTCTACTTGTGTAGTTAGTGGCAATTTTTTCAAAGGATTTTCCTTATTTTTCTCAATGTTCAAACAACTATTTGGTTCAGGGTTAAGCTTCGAGTGTGTACACTTTGCTGTTGTAGACATTTCATTTTACGATGAAGAGTGGAAGGCACCCCATTCATTGCATGAATCCATGGCCTTCCTAAAAGGTGACTATCTGAAAGACCGTGAGCCATAACATGGATCAGTCTTTCTAATGTGGCCTTTCTAGTTATAATAGGCAAAGTGATCATACCAAGCAATTTTTTTCCTACATTGTCAAATCCCTTAATATATAAAGAGTCAAGTTGGATTTTTTATTTATCCACACCAAGATTATCCAAAAGGGTTACACTACACACACTAAGGGAAGAGCCATTATCAACAAGGGTTCTTTTTATTCCCCACCCATCATACTTAGCTATTATCATGAAAGCATCATTTTGTTTTTGCACTTCCAAAGGAGGGAGGTCACTTTGGTGGAAAACAATGTCAACATTTATTCCTTGAATCATGGCTACTATGTCATTTGATTATGCAGTAGAATAGATAGAAACTTGTTGTAAGGCATTTTGAATCATGTTGTGATAATGAGTTGAGGCTTGAATAAGGTCTCATAATGATATCTTAGCAAGAGTGTTCTTTAGTTGTTCAACAAGATCATACTCCTTTTCACAAGGACTCGACAAGATAGGGTTGGGCAGGATAGGATTAGGCAATGGAGGGGATGTTGAAAGTGTTTTTCTTGGTTGTGGATTGTTTCTAGAGTTATATGTATGAGCAATAGTATTATAGCTCAACTGTTGTGACACATTATTCTTAGGTGGGTAAAGGATAAGTTCAGGTTTGTTTTGAGTTTGAGGTTTGTGGGAAGGTGGGTAAAGGATGAGCTGAGGTTGAATAATATTAACGTCCCTTGGTGAAGAACAGTCTAATGTTACTTCATCATCTTCATCTAAGGAAGCTATATCACTATTGTCAATGTTATCATTTTCTTGCACCATGATATCCTCCCTAGGAGGAGAGTTTTTAGGAGAACTACAAGCTAGATGTTCATGACATTCAAAGGTTGGTTCTTCTAAAAATGACTTATCGCAAGGGAGTTATCGATGGTTGAATTTTATTTATTTTATTAATGATGGCATTCTCTTGTTTGATAATGTTTTCCTTAGGGGAAGAGATACAACTAAGATTTTCATGGTTCTTATTGCTTTGATCTTCTACTATCATTGTTTCTTCTTCACCAATAGTAGAGATATTAGGAGAAGGTCCAATTTGATTGTTATGAGTGTCCATGATTTCATCCTTATTTTTTTGGGTCTCATTCTCTTGTGCCATAACTTCTACCCTAGTAGGAGAGTTAAGAGGAGTTGGTCACATGCCATGATTATATTTTGTAAAGCAACTTCATCACAAATAGGGGAAGCAATAATGGACAAAGAACTGTCATTATTATTCCTATGAATGATTGAATCCTTTTGTTCAAATAGATCTTTCCAAATGTTAGGGACATTAGGAAGGATAGAAATAATGCTATAACTTTCAATCATTGGATCATCTAACACCAATATGTCTTCCTCACAAATGTGATTCTCAATTGTTTTCTCTTTCTCTTAAGCATTGTCATAAGTAGTAGAGGTGTTGGGAGAGGAATGTAAACTAACTAAAGTAGTGGCAATGATTTCATCTTCTATTGTTATAATATCTTCCCAAGGTGGATGAGAAGGACAAACAAGACCTTCATGATTCTCAACAATTGCATATTCTTTCACCAAGGTACCTTTGCCACTAACATGAGAGGTATCGGGAGAAAAGAAATTATGATTATCATGATTTTCTATGCTTTCATCTTCTTCTATCACATCATTCCCACAAATAGGAGAGAGAGGAAGGGGTATAGGTTTAAGGCTAGTGTCAACATCTTCACTCTCTTGCACTAAGACACTCATAACTAGGGAATGTATTGAATGAATGACTAACATGCTTATTGAATAACTTTTTATTTGCAAACATGGAAAATATAGATATCAACATTTGTGAAAAGTAATCTATGCAAACTTAAAATGAAAAGAGACTTAATATGCAATGCAATTTTCAAATTTCAAATAAGGTAATTTACTGATTACATAATGCAATAATCTGAAAATGAAATGTTGTAAATGCAAATTTAGAATTAAGCAATGCATGAAATGAACCTATTTAAGCTAAATTTAGTGAAATGCATGTAACAAAAACTCGACCAATTGAAACAAATAACTAATGACAACGAACAAAAGTGCAAAAACAAGGTTTTCAATGTTGTAAAATGTAGTTTCAGGGATGATCTGGGGCTAATTCATCCAGAGGGGAATATGAGTCCTAGTCGGGATTTTTTAGGGGTTCAAATGTTGAAAAATGCATAACACAAAAATCCCAGAAAGTAGGAAAAACAACCTGTACTAGGAATAAATCACCAAGAGAGTTGTATGAGTTCCAAACTAGGATTTTTGCATCAATTTCAACAAATTCTGAGTTGTTTCTAGGTTTTTTGGTTAGGATGATGTCTAGGCTAAGTGAAAATGTAGATTTTAGATGAAACTCAATGATGCAAGATGCAAAAATGCAACCTATATGCACTTTCACAAATGTAAGTATTAGAAACCCTAGATGTAAACTAACTAATGCAAAACCCTAATGCAAAGTTAATGAAAGCTAGATCTAGGAATATGATGCAATCCAAATAAAAAAAGGGGTGTTCACATTGAGTTCACTAAAATGTAGCAATAGAAATAGTACATCCCACCTTTGAGGAATGGAGCACAAGGGTAGGGTTCCTATTTCACAGTTGTTACACTCAAGGAAACCTTAGAAATCTCAATCCAAGGATGAAGTAGGGGAAAGGGATCTTGCAATAAAGTATCCTAAGGTGTGATTGAAGGCAATAAGAGGGTTCACCACCAAGCTAGGGCTTGGAAAGTCAAGAAATGTAAATGACATGCAAAGTACCGTGCAAAACCTAGCTAAATGACCTAGGGAATGAAACTAAAACATATCATATCAAACTGGAAATGAACAGAGGTGCACTTGGAAGAGTGATGAAGTCAAAACAAGCTCCAAAACCTTGAAAAAATGTTGTTTAATGCCCGTTGGGACACATAGGCTAGTCTAGGTGATTTAGTCCCAGACTAGGGTTTATGTGCCAAAATTGGAATCTGATAGTGTATGATCTAAAATAACTAAAATCTAGAAAATATGTTGTACTGGGACTCATATGCCACAAGTGGCATATGATTCCCACTCAGCTTTTTCAGAGGGTTAAGACTTGAATTTTCTCTCCTATCTTTGCTCTTCCTTCCACACTTGGTTTCTAAATTTGAAACCCTTATTTGTAACCTGTAGGTGACTTTTTAGTGAAAATGACAACCTTGTGATGACTTGATTACTTTCTTCAACCTTGCAACCTAATCTTCAAAGGATCTTCAAGCTCCAAGACACCTAGAATTGCAATCACACGTGTACAAAGAAAGAAACTTGTTGATTGTTAGAGAATAAAGGGTTTCCTTGGTTAAACCCCTTTTAGGTACCAAATGATGAGATAATGAAATAAGGACATGATACATGAAACATGAATAATGATACCTCGAATGATGTCTCAACATGTAAATTAGCAATCTAACATGAAGTGGCCATGAAGGATGTAGATCTATATCTTGAAATAAGTGTAGAACAATGCTTAATCTTGGATCTTTAATGGAACATCACAACACTAGCTCAACAACATGCTTGATACTGGATAACATTGACGTGATGATGGATCTTGAATTACTACAACAATTGATGAATAATTTTTCCCTTGAATGTCTTAAAAATGATCTTGAATGCTCTTATGAAGTTTTGTAAACTCTTGTAATCATACACTTGCTATTAGGAATTCTCTCTTAAAAGTATTAGGTGAAAATGAGTGAAATAACCTTGTATTTATACTTGTTTATATCAAATTTCCCGAATTTACAACACTACAAACTGACATCAGATCTAGGAAGATGAAATCCCACAAAAAATTTCATTTAAATTAGGTCTCGACTTGAGTGGGACTCATATGCTACAAGTGATGTATTAGTCTTAGCGGCTCAAACTGGGGCACACACTCCAAGATAGGTCTTGATTAATGTGAAATTCAAAATTAGGTCCCAAGACCTAGGTAGGACTCATATGCCCAAGGTGGCATATGAGTCCCAGACCACAAAATCTAGGACACAAGATCCAAAACACTGAAATATGATTGGTCATTTGATAAATGTCAAGATTATCTCTGAAAAAAATGAAATTAATAAGGCTTGTGGATGCAAAATAGGGCCAATTAAGGCATAGATAAGCCCAATTAGTAATGAAAACCCTAGATTGGTTTGAAAGTGTGGAACAACACTTTACAACACCTTAAATAAGGTATAATTAAGTTCATTTAGTTTGCAAGGACCCCAAACTTAATGTGAAGTTGCAAATAAATACACTTTACAACATTAAATTAAGGAAAAATAAGGTCAATCTAGCTTAAAAGGACCCTAAATCTCACGTGAAAGTGTAAAATACATTACAACACTAGATCAAGGCAACATTAGGTCCATTTTAATGTCAATAATTCCCAAATTAAGTGAGAAATTGTACCATCTCTGAGAAGGGCATATAATTTTTTTCATTACACCTATTTAAAAAAAAATGGGTACTTGTTCAAGATTGGGACCCTAAATCTAAATTTTTAAAATGTCTCATTTTGAACTGCAAAATGGGTATGTATTCTAAAATGGGTACCCACTTCTAATTACATCATATTCCTGCTCTTTTTTAGAATGGGTATGCATTTTAGAGTGACTACACATTTTATAAAATTTGAAACCCATAGCTTTGCTTTTATTTTAGTCTTTGAAACCCACCCCTTAGCTTGTGACCTACAAGTACAATTCCATGAAAAAAAAATGACTTTAGTAATATGGATAATGATCTTTTTTTTCAAAATTAAAATCCATTGTAGATG
Organism: Sequoia sempervirens; assembly: GCA_007258455.2. Taxonomy (NCBI): domain Eukaryota; kingdom Viridiplantae; phylum Streptophyta; class Pinopsida; order Cupressales; family Cupressaceae; genus Sequoia; species Sequoia sempervirens. The sequence goes on from VDFB02138106.1 coordinate 7,662, forward strand.
ATGATATCTAGAATTTTAAAATGTATTTTTTTAAAATATTTGACTTGTTTTTCATTATTAATTAATTTTTGAGGGAACTAGTCCATAAACTTGAAATGACAAGTATTAATATTATTTCAATCCTTTAATTTTTTATATTTTTTGTAAAACAAATTATATGACATCAATCTAGATATCATTCTTTACACAATGAAAATGATATCATTTTATGATTAGTTTAGCTCAAATTATTCTTCTCGAACACAAAGGGTTTTTTAGAAATAGCAATTAGGGCCAATAAAAAATAATTTTAAAAAATATCTAGAAAATAACTATAAAAAAATATCCTAATTAATATTTAGTATACTACACATTTTTTCCCAAAAGTAATGGAAAAAGTAAATTAATTTAGGGAAAGTGCAATAAATTGGGTCCATGAAGAGGGGAAGTTTTGACCAAAAGAAATTTTCGAAAGGAACAAGAACTTGAGCCTTGGATCAAGTTCTCATTCCTAAATGGGTACCCATTTTGAAAATAGATTGGGTACCTAGGTTTTGAATTAAAGGAGGAATTTTCCTTTGCAAAGGGTGATACTAAGAAACCATAGATTGAAATTCTAAGTTGCAAGAGTTAAGAATTGAGGGATGATTCCCCGAGGTGGCACAAAGGTATTAGCATACTACTGAAAAAACAAGAAAAGAATATATCAAAGGTCATTTTACTTTCTAGTGAGGATTGGATGTGTGGGAGCCTATGCTTAGTTTTTTTGTTTTACATCATGGTTCAATTGTCAGCCTAATATATGGAAGTTTCATCTTAATGTGTATCACATTCAATGTCAATAAAAGTACTTCATGTGTTGAAGTTAGTGAATATTAATATTCTTAAGCCTATAAAGTGTCATGTTTGCATAAAAGTTCCCCTAAAATAATTTGGTAAGACCAAAGTTTGTTTATGTCTATAAATAGTAACCTATTCTTAGAAAATATTGTTAGATGATCATTTATGGACCTAAAGTTTTACCTAGAGATCCAAAATTACAAAGCCATCATGTGCTGAAAAAATCAGCCAAGTATTATTTGTAAATAGTGAGGTATTAAAGGTTCAAACTCTTGAAATCCTGAAAAAGGTATCCAAAATGGATTATAAAGCTTTAAATGATTGATTGTTTCCCTAGAAGCTGCAAAAAATGGTGTAGAAATATTTGAGAGTGTAGAGCACTCTAAAATATTTAGTTTAAAAAAATAGGTCAATTAGGTACCCAAATAAAAAATTATGGCTTTCAAAAGTTGTGCATATTTTTCATAAGTACTCACAAAGAAAAAACTAGATGAAAAAGTTGCAAATTTGAAATGGTGGTTATTTTTGAATATTATAAAATCATTTTGAAAAGGATAATATTAATTTGGAATGTCATAGAAGACCAAAAATATCATTTTAAAGATCTTAAAGTGTATATTTGAAAAACATAATTTTAATTATTATTACTATTTTGTACGGAATTCATGCCAAAACATAAAGTTAGTTTCGTTGATTTTTTTTTTAATTAATTATAAAAAACTATTGACTAGAGGAGAGAATTATTGTTGAGTATATTTTTATTTATTTATTTTTAAATAGTTAATGAGTTTTCAACAAACCTAACTTTGAATATTTTTTCAAAATTATCTATCAAAATTATTTTATAAAAAATCATTCATTAAAACTTTAATGTTATAATATAGATGAAAAGAATGATAAAATAAATTAAAAATTCTATAAATAATATGACATCTCAATTTTTGAACCTTTTTCAATAATTAATTCATATTATTAGGTTTACAAGACAAGATGAAAATATTTTAATATTTTTTTGTTAATACAAACTTAAACTATAAATTCTATATTTCATTAGTTTGCATTAATCTTCCATGAGGCCATATTCCTAGGAACCCAAATAATTCCCCTAATATCCTAAACACATTATAGAATTGGGAACTTGGAGGGGACATCCTTATTTTTGAATATTTGCAGTAGTGTACTACATTTGGTATAATTTTTTTTTTAAATTACTATTTGAAAAATAAAAATTAAATAGACCTAAAATTCTAAAACCAAGAGGTTATCATTGCAAATGCAACACATTGAATTTGATCATATTTTATTTATTTTATTTTAATATTTGCCCCTCGTCATCCCTAAATTTTGGGAATTTTTTTCCCAAGATTGAAACTTCATCCCCACATCCTTGAATTCACCCATACAAAAAACATGAAGAAACACAATTTTACATCATTTCAAACTGAACAAAATTTATATGTTAGTTTCAAGTGATTGAAGATAAAATGTTAGATAGAAGTAACACATTACTAAGATATTTCCAAATTGTTAATAGGAAATAAGGTATCTAGCACAAAGATATAAGGACATAGTTAGATGATGCAAATTGGAGAATATAAAACAAACATATGAGATTGTAAAAGAGATCATTGATATGTTAAATGAGCAAGTTGTAATTCATATTGGTTGTATTTTAAAATGATGAAAAAATGGTTAGAGCTAGGAAATTTTTTGTTATGTTTGAATTTATGTGAATTAAGTTTCCCCCTTTAAAGCTTTGAAACATAGTAAAAGAGCATAAGTTCACCAAAACATAGAAAAATGGGGGTTATTACCAATTTTCCAAAAATAAAAAGGGGATAAGTGGGGTGTGATGAAGCTACCTTCTTCTATTTCATTCAAGAAATGAGATCCTCCAAGATAGGATTAACTTTCAACCCTTAGGTGAGTCAATTCCACAAAAGATCTAAAAATTTCCTTTATGTGTGTGTGGGATGGGGGTAAAGTTCAAACAACACTTTTGGGAGATGAAAATAAAATAGTAAATGACCTCAAATATGTAACCTAAGACCCGATTCATGTAGATGAATCATATCTCTAACAAAAACAATAAATTTTTTGTGCAAATTGGATGAGTGGAAGCCACTTAAAACTTGCCTCAAAATTTGGTTGCTAAGTGTCAAAAAATGACAAATGGGTCCTAAGACAAATTTTTGAACCGAATTTTTGGGAGCCTCTAGAGATAGATCTGAGATGCAAATTTCCACTGGTTTCATGTGAAAATGATGGAAACTAAATCTAAGATTTGAATTTCAGTGTTCTTGACAACTTTTCTTGCAACTTTGACAACTTTTGCAACTTGTGCAATTTTGCACTTTAGAGATCTCCACTCTTCAATTTTTGTTCAACGTAGGGCTTGCAACACAAAGACAAGAGGGAAGAATTGTTTGTTTTCGATGAATGGGGGTTTTCCTTGGTCAAACCCCATTTTGGCAATTAAACCTTGAATTGAAATAATGAAGCATAAAAGAAATGATGAATGAACAATGCTATGTTGCAACTCACCAAACCCTTGATTTGAAACCCTTGAAGAAACCTTTGGATGACTTAAATCTTGATGTTGATCTTGCATGAAATGGCTTCAATGAATGTGGATCTTGATGCTTGAAATATGGCTTGAATGCTTGACTTGAATCTTTGAAACCTACATCATAATGTTAGCTCCAAAAACATGCATGATTGCAAAAGAATTTGACATGATGCTTGAGATATTGATTGCTGCAATAAGTACTAATAAATCTGCTCCTTAATGCCCTTAATCATAATATTTTCTCTTGTGAAGTCTCATAAAAATTCTAGGATTGATTTGATAAAATAGCCTTGTATTTATAGATATCCATCCTTAATTTCTTGAAAATTAAACCTTACAAGATGACATTGAAATTTGAATTTAAGGACATTAAAATACCACCAAAAACATAAGTTATATTTAGGTTCAAAGGCCTAGGGAGGACCCATTCACCATCCCAAGTCCCTATTCCTGGAACACACATTGCTCAAGGTAAAGTATTATGTGTTGGCATTAATTGTTGTCAGGTTCCCTCTTCGAAAAATGTAATTTATTAGGCTTGTAGATGGAAAATAGGCCTTATTAAGACATAATTTAAAAGTCCAATTTAAATGATGGGACTCAAACAAAGTGTGAAAATGTAAAGGAGTACATTTTTCTACACTACAAACTCAAATAATTTATTCTTAAATTCTATAGCTAAAGGCAATTCCCCTTTGCATTATATTGGTTTTTAACAAAGTTCCAACAACATAAAGTATCAACATTTATGCTCCATTTCTAAGACAAATGTAATTCAATAAGATAACCATGTCATCTGCAATGTGAACATGAAGGATGAAATAAGATTGATGGTATGAGATAATAGCATGGAAGTACTGTAGATAGGGTAAAAATCAGCAGATTTAGTGTAATGAAAACAATAATCTAATTAGATCCTATCAAGCACAATAGAGTACGAAACAACACGGAAATCACAATAAGAAGCACAAATGCAAACCGATCTCTGCGCTAACTCGATTTATCTCCATTGCTCTTCTCCACTTGCATGAGAATGCGAGATTTTGAAGGGTTGACAATGGAGAAATGTTGAGTGCTCATTCCTACAACATAAC
>VDFB02138108.1:0-11404 GCA_007258455.2 Sequoia sempervirens
ATTAGAGATTGTTTATTCTCTTGACAAAAAAAAATGAGTGTAGACCAAGAAATGCTAGAAGATTAAGGTCAACAATGTTATCTCCAACTCTTTTAATTATTTAGTGTATGGGTTATATCAAAGAGGATAGATCTTGAAATAAAGTCCAGCGAAACTTTTCTTTTGCAATTAAACCCATACTCTATCACCAAATTTGAACTTGTGTGGTGCTTGACATTGATCATTTCAACACTTGTACTTAGTATTGGAATACTACTAGTTTGTTCAAAGAAGGGAGATGTGGACCTGTCAAGTGGTCCCTAGTCTACTAGTGAAGTTGAATGACTCACAAAGAGTCCACTCAAGATCAAGTCTTATTGAGTACAAGGCTTGTGATATTTTAAAGGGATAAGGCTAAATTTGTGCCCTACAAAATTGTTGGAATCCATACCCTAAGCCCTTGATTCTTAAACAAAAGAGATCAATTATTCATGCAACTTTATTTTGTGCTTCCCATAACAAGAGGTTGCAAAACTACTTAGTGATTGTTCATCCTCTTGACAAAAAAATTAATTTAATGTTGACCAAGAAATGCTAGAAGATTAAGCTCAACAATATTATCTCCAACCCTCTTAATTATTAGTATATGGGTTATATCAAAGAGGATAGATCATGCAATAAATTCCAATGGATCTTTTATTTTACAATTAAACCCATACTTTATCACCAAATTTGAACTTGTGTAGTGCTCGACAATTATCATTTCACTACTTGTAACTAGCATTGTAATACTACACAATATCTTGCACTTGTTAGTAGATGTGCTAAATGTGCTAAAATAAATTGGTAATTTTATCAAAAATCCTCTTGAATTGAAGAAGTTATTTTTATTAGTAGTGGAATAGTATAAAATAGTTGAAGAGATGATAATGGTAGGAAACCAAAACAAACCTAGAAAGTACTATATTTAGTAGAGTTATTCAAAGTTCTATTATATATGTGATTAATGAAAGATAAACTTGCATCCCAAGTGTGATTCTTATTGGAAATATGCATTGTCAAAAGATGCATGATCTATTTGTTCACTCCAGATATACTTGTTTATTAGTACATAGAGGGAATGCAATTGACTTTTTTAGCTTTATATCCATCACTAACTAGATTATTTTCAAGAAATTTATTAAGAATATCTACCATCCCTATTACATATGATGGTTGAAGGTATTAAAAAAACATATATTTTAAAAATATTTTTTAAGTTGCTTTTACAAATGAGATGATCCTCTTGTAAGGATGGAGAATTTTCATCTTTGATAATGTATCAACTATTACATATAGACAATCACAACCACCCTTTATTATAGGTAAAAATTAAAATAAATTCATGGAAATCAATTCTTAAGGTCAATTCATATGTGCAAAGGAGTATTTATTCATTTATTTGTATTATTCAACTTAGCAATATAACAAAATTGATATAAGATATGATTCATGTTAGAACATTCAATGTGAGTAACCAAAATAAATGCTTCTTAAACACATTAAGGTTATTTTGAACTTTAAAATTACCTAAAGCATTACTCAAACTAGCCTCCAATATCAAAATTATAATGTTCTTATTTTTTGGGTACACACACATGTCCCAAGCAATACAATAGTCCATCTTGTAAATAGTAATTTAAAATTGATTGACTTATATGTGATTCTAAATAGATAGATCTACAAGTCTAAACCTTATTTTGTATAACTATGTCTAAGAGTTCTCATATATACATACACAAAATACATGGAGAGTAAGATCTTAGACCTGGGCTCTTCCCAAACAATGTAGGTGTATTAACATTTTATTTCTTATACATATTGATCAAGTGTAACTATTGAAGATATAATACCAATTTTCAATATTAATTTTACTATAATTTATTTTACATCTACAATAACTACAAGTATTTATTTTCCTAATAAGTAGTTTTCCTAATGATTACATGTATGGAAAATGGCATTGAACATATTGGGATATTTTCTTATTTATGAAGGTGAATGTTTTATATTTATTGATTACAAAAAGGATCCAACCCTAAGAAACTATAAAATCATCAAATGTCTTCCATGCAAATCATTCTTGAATTACATCAATCTTGATCAACTCTACATATACTACATGTGTGTAAATAATATAACTAAGATATGTTATCTCCTTCATGAAATATGAACTACATATGCAAATATTCCTCATGAATCAAGAACATGCCAATCATAGTAGTGGTGAAGAGTTGATTGGGAAGTTTAAAAGTTGGTATAGAATACTCCACACCATACAAGACTTTGTTGAAGATTGTAGCCACCCAAGATCTAGGAACTTCTATGAAAGTACGAGAGAGGTCAACTATGAGAGAATAATGGTATTCTATCAAAGGATGCAAATGATAGATTACAATTGGACTATGATTGTTGATTTACACATGAGAACCCCTTGGTTATATAGCCAAGGTGAGACATATGGTTAGAAAATATCATGACAAGTGTCTTAATCCTATGTCATGAGACAACAAATATTAAATAACCTAAGACACGCGAAGTAAATGACATAAGATAATATAATATCTAATGCCAACTAATACTTCTAGAAAGATTCCTAGAACCTAAGTAAAATTAACATGTGAATAGGACCTACTAGGTGAACTAGTTAGGTAAAACACCTTATTCACACCCCCCCCCCTAATTACAACTTAGGGAGGAAAAAACCAAGGAAAATAATGCAAAGATGCAAGGATGGGTCTCGATTATAAGGTCATGTTAGGTACCCATGTACAAATTTAATCTCTCACAAATGGAGAAAAGGAGAAATCCGAATGGGTCAAAACTCCTCCCCATAAGAGAAATAAAAACAAAATTATCTCAATGAAGAATGAGAAGGACAAAACCCCATGTGAGAAAAAATTCCCCACATAAGAGAGAAGAAGAGAGACCATACATCACCTCCTTAATGTAGAGTCTCCTACAATGGTGGTAGATGATCAACACTAAATGTTGAAGATGATCCAATCTTGTTGAACAACATTCCTCCCCTTAGGAAGAAATAAAATCAAGATGGTATGCATGATGTCTTCTCATTCCTAAAAGGAAGATTAGAGAAGAAGAATGGTGTATGACGTCTCTTCATTTTTATCAAGTGTCTCCATGTCGATACTAAAAATTTTCACACTCCAAAAAAGTGTTCTAGACTAGACTAATGAAGAGGAAAATCTAGAATATCCTATAAATGATTTTAGAATATAATCCAAAGACAAATATATCTTATCTAAAGATAAAGAATCCTCCTCCAAATTTTTCTCAAAAGTATCCACACCCATGTTAATTTGTGAAGAATGATCATGTATCTAGAATGAACAAGTGGGTCAAAGTGTTACCTCACAACTAAAGAAGGATCATTTCCATCAAAGAGAAGATTAATGCAATCAATGGTGTCTCCTACATTTGGAATGTAGGAATTTTCAAACAAAATTGAAATATTTATAAAGTACTCATCCCAAGAAACCCTATCTAGGAGACAACTGAATCACAAGAAGCCAAAATTGTGGCAACATAAGAAATAGTAGATGAAGGAGATGAAATGGAAACACATTTCTTTAGAATCTTAGTAGATGAAATAATACCAAGATTCAAATGACCATATTGAATATCCTCAAAATTTTCCACACTATATGCCTTATTGTGTACATCAATTGAAGGAAAAATAGGAGAAAAATGTGAGGTGTAGAATCAAGATTGGTGATCAACCTCTCCAACTATAACTATATATTTGTTATGTGAATCTCAAATTATGATAGAATATAGTGTAAACTCAACACTCTTTCTTGCTCCACCATGTGTGATCTAATAGATAGAAAGGATATTGGTTGACAATGAAGGCACACAAAGAACATCATTAAATACTCCATCATCCATGTCAATATATCACTTTGCACAAACATGAATATATGTTTTGTTGGCCATCAAGATGTGTGGTGATGAACAAGAATCAACTGAAGAGAAAATAATCTCCAATGAATCCATATGTTGTGAAGCTCCTGCTTCAAGTATCCACTTCTTTGACAAAAAATCTGCAATAGAAACAATTCCTTTCCCCTTATGTCTCTATGAATTTGATAAAGAAGAAGAAGATCGACCTCCAAACATTTTTGAAGGGAAATTGATTTGATTCTTCTTAATAAGATGATTCAACTCATCACTTTTTTTTAATAACATTTATGTTCATCATGCCATGATTTATTATAATATACACATTTAGGATTATCCTTCTTATTATTCCAATTGAAAGGGAAAGGATTCAAATTCTTTGTGTAGCCTTTTATTTTTCTTCTTTTGCTTCATTTCAAGATTTCTCGATTCTTTCTATACCTTAGGCTCACTATCCACCAATTCTTGTGGTTTAGAAGACTTTATTAGACACATATGAATTAAATTTGCTTCCTCTTGGATTATGAGATCTGTAAATTTGTCAAAAAAACATCGAATACTTGAGACTAAGCTTGGATAAAACATTTAAAATTAATTGTAAATACTCTTTTTCAACATTGCAATCTTTTAGCTATGTCCTTAGTTCTTTAATCTTGGAGATTTATTATTGGATGTGGTCAAAACCTTTAGGATAGAGATTTATCAAATCTTTTTCAATCAAATATCCCCTAATATTTGTTAGAATTGAAAACCCGAAACCATGAGCCATAGGGTCAAACAATGAACAAAAGACACCTTTCGCGGCAAGAGATTCAGAAACAATATATGTAATATTCTTCAACAAGAAAAAGCTACAGAGGCAAGAGACTATCAAAAGATATGAAAGCTCGAGAGATAATTACAATGAGGGTTGAATGCTATGTAGGAGAAACCCTAATAATTGCTCACTTTAATTAACAAAAACACTTAGTTAACTAAAATAAAGAACTCATAATTTTAGCTTATGAATAAATTATTAGACTAATAATCAACTACAGAGTACCACTCATCATCTAGCATGATTACTCTAAAACCCCCCCTTAAGATGAACTTAGGGAGTAGCTAAAAATCCTAAAAAGAATGCATGATGGGTTCCGAAAAATAAGGCCTAATGAGGTACCCATTTACAAACAAAAGATCTCTCAAAATTGGAGAAAAGGAGAAATCCATAGTGGGAGAAAACTTCTCTCCAAAAGAGAGAAAGGTGAATAAAGGACTGAAAAAAGTCTCCAAATCAAGGTGTGAAGGATTGAGAAGCCTCCAACCAAAGCAATGTCCCAAAAAAAAGGAACATGTAGAACATCGCTGAAGCACGAAGAAGTTGTAGATTGTTGTCGAACAATGACTGCTATGTGTTGAACGGAAGAACCTCCACTGAAACAAATGATGATTAGGATCAAGATAACAAGAATTTGCATGAGTGTCCCAATGAAACTACTTGAATCAAATGGAAAACAAAGGAAAAACATTTAGAAATCAAAGATACAAATGTCAAGATCAAGGAGACTATAATCTATATGAGTTCCCCCAACGACACTACTCAAATTTGATGGAAACCAAAGAAAAACATCTAGAAGTCGAAGATATAGGTGGTACATGAATCTGCATGAGTGACCCCAACAACACTACTCAACATGCAAGTCAAAAATACAGGTACCAAATAGTTTGAAGAAACTGATCAAGAGAGAGACAATAATTTGCGTGAGTTTCCCCAACAACACTACTCAAATCAGATTACAAACAAAGAAAAACATCTAGAACTCAAAGATACAAATGACACATGAATCTATATGAGTGACCAAAAATTACATCATTTCAACATGTAAGATGTGAGTTGAAAATGCCAAGTACCTATAGTAGCCTATGATCAAATGAAAGTGGAAGGTCACCTCCAAATAGGAATCTAAGAATGTCCATATGGTAAATGCTCCAACTCATCAAATGTGTGTAACTATCCGCTAATGTATGTTGCATCTAAAAAGTACATAGTGACTAAGAATCCAGATATGTATATATCACTCCAATGAAACCAATGAAGCATTAACACCAATAATAGAAACCCACCCATAATGCTAAAAAGGAGAGCCAAGATAGTAAATGAAAATTAGCCAAGGATCTTTAGGTTTTTTGCATGAGTGAATATGCAATTGTAAATCAAAAGAGACTAATGAACATATGCATCCAAATTTATATCATGATCAATCTCCAATTTTTTCCAATTATTTAACATTAGTATGTTGAGAAATAATTTCTTTTAGATGGCCTAGATAACCCTTTCCCATGAGATAATTCATGAAGAATAATTAAATTGAGCTAGAAGTTCAATTTGAGATTTTTACTGTATCAATAATGTGCTATTGTTAAATCAACCAACACATAAGATTACCCTCCCCAAAAAATTACTCAATCAAAAATCCTGGCTAAAGGAGAGTAATGTTGAACTCTATAGCAAGGACAATGCTAAAATTTTCTAGATTTTACATTGCCAAGATGGATCAAAATATAGATAACATAATATTATCTTAGAGTGAAATCCTCAAACTAAAATTACAATTTCACAATATAATCTAGATAAAAAATGAAGCTTTCCCAGAGGACAAATCTTTTCTAGGTGTCAATATGTCCAAGTGAACAACCAAAATAAAAATACACACAAATTTGAATAAAAGATACTTGGGAAAAAATTTGGAAAAAATGCATGGATATAACTACAAATCTCCCCAATACCTTTCCAACACTACAAAAATCATGAAAATTAGATAAATTGGGAAAAATTTATGAGCTCGAAGGTCCAAAGAGTAAAAATTGACTTCAATCAGGTATAAAATTCACCTAAAGAAAAAATTGAAGAAATGGCTTGCACCACAATGAAGTGCTCAAAACTAGGTTTCCTTCAATATCTCATTTGTAAAATTTTGACACACTAGCAGAAAGTTTAGAAATTTGAAAACAATTGCATGGGAAAATTTGGAGCCCTAGGGAGTTGGGTGATGGTCACCCACATGACCTTCACTATTGATTTAAGCACACAAATTTTATTTAAAAAATGTCACTATCCTCAGCAACAAACTAGTGGCATTCTAAGAAACCAAGTGGCGATGGGATTATTGCACTGCTCATTGGGGCTTAGCCATTATGGGGCTACAAGGAACCATCCTGAACACTTAAAAAGTAACCAAGGGCTTAAATTCAAAAAAATAAAATAAATAAATAAATTTGACACCATACTAGATGCGTGCACAAGAATTGTACACTACTGATGCAGGGATGACTATAGACTTGCACAAGTGACACAATATTCTGCCAGATACTCCTACAACCTACTAATCGACCTATTGTTGTTGTTGACCCATATGGATCCTATAGACAATACATATTTATACTATACAAATTTCATACGATTTAAATGATGGTGAGGGTTAAAATTATTCCAAGGACATAGGGAAAAAGTCTGATTTTGATGATTTGACAATTGGTTTCTAGGCCTCCTAGATGTGATGATAGGGTCTTTTTTGACCCAAAGTGCTCCAAAATTGTAGCTACCTCTCAAATCTAGCAACCACTTCCCAACTTCAATCCCTCATAGATCTAACATTAGATATCCAATTTGGACAAAAAAAACTAACTTCTTAACCCTATGAACTCAATGGTGAGCTAAAATCTACACCAAAAATTTTGACCTACAATACAAAGCCACAAAGAAGGAAAACCCAAAATCTAGTATTTCTTTCAAGTTTCTCTAATTCTCCAAGTCATAAATTGATGCAAGAGAATAGCATACTTGAATTTTCAAGATCCACCAACATTTGCAGCCTAGATCTCTCAATTAAGACTAACAAGAATTAATCCCACAAGCTCATATGCCATGTAAGAGTTAGTATAGAATATTCTACACCATGCAAGATTAGGTTGAATATTATAGCCACCCAAGATCTAGGAACTTCTATGAAAGTACAAGAGAGATAAAAAATGAAAGAATAATGCTATTCCATCAAAGGATGCAAATGATAGATTACAGTTGGAGTATAATTGTTAAATTACACATGAGATGCCCTTGGTTGTATAGCCAAGGTGAGACATAGGATTATACAAGATCATGAAAAGTATCTTAATCCTATGTCATGAGAAAAAAAGAATTAAATGACCTAAGACGTGCAAGAATTAAATGGCATAAGATAAGATTTAATGCCAATGAAGACTTCTAGAAAGATTCTTAGGACCTAAGTAGGCTTGACATGTGAATAAGACCTACTATGTGAAATAGTTAGGTAAAACACCTTATTCACACCAATAGGAAGAATTATTTCTTATCATTCAAATTGTTGGGGGAATACTTTCCTAATCTCTTAGTAGTCATTCATGAATAGATTGATTTTTATATTGGGCTTGAACAATTTAGGCTAGGAAAATAATTTGAACAACTAGCTCAATCAAATTGACTTGATTACTAGGAATTGAAAAGCTAAGTTTTAAAATTTCCAAATGAGTTATTATTAAGCGAATATAATATTCAATTTTTATGTGTACCTATACTAAAGAAAAACATTTTTTAATTTTTAAAATCAATAATAAAATACTTTCATAGCTAATGTAGTACAAAAATACACAAAGTTGGGTCTAAAATTCAAAATTGAATGTTATTGAAAACATAGAATATTCCTAGAAATTTATTTGATTATTATTGAAAATTAACTCTAAAAGGATGGATAATAGTTCCAAGAAATTTTCCACCAACTCTAGTATTATTGAACACAAGAACTAGATTGGGGCATTAGTATTCACGTTGGTATCTAAGGAGGTCTCAGTGTCCTTTTCTTCAACTACTTCATAAATTTCTATAGTTAAAAACCTTTTTTTTAGTTTCCTTGGTGCTTGAAGAATATTCAATTTGACCTCTAATACTAAGATATTCATTAAAAAAAAAAATTGTGGAAAGAAAATTCTAGTTTGTACATCTAGGAGAATACCTTAGTCATTCCACTATTTGGCATATTTCAGCCCATACAACATGTACTTTGGAATATTTGGAGCATGAGATATTCCTAGTGAGGTGAGACAACTTGGTTTGTTTAAATATTTGAACCTAAGAAGACCAAACCCTAGGTGGATTTCTAGTCTAGGTGGTGTGTGCAAGTGGATGGAGGATAAAGAAGAGGAAGATGGATGTCACAATATATGCTAAGAAATGGGTTGGGTTTTACCCGAAATAGCTAGTGTGGCATAAGCTCAATCAATAGAACAAACAAATCGTCCACGTAGAATAGCTATCAATCATTGATCCATATCACAATGGTTTTCAACAAGTACATATGCAGCTCACTCCATCTAGATGATCTAAAATGCAGAATAATGTTTGGCATACTAGTATTAAATTTTGAACTTGATGGTTTTAACTTTTGATATCATCTCTCTAAAGTACACCGATGATATTACTAAAATGGAGTGTTGAGAAAAGATGATTTTCTTTGTATGTTGTCTTGAGGTTAACTATTGATTTGGTGCAAATACGTCGTAAGACATGATTTCTAAAAACCATATCATTGATGACAGTTCCACATTTGCATTAGAAAGTGGTTAGTCTTTGTTTATTTATGCAAGAAAATTCTTAAGAGTCATCTCGGTTCAATTATACCTTGATGCTTGTGTTCACTAGCTATATCAAAAATCATGAAAGTTGTATAGGTCATCATTGGTACTAATTTACCTTCGATGCTTGTACATACTTTGGCATTTTAAACACTTTCTATGATGATTCAAGAAAGCTACCAAAAGGCTCAACAAACAGTTGGTTTCATTTAGTTGCATTTCATTTAGATCATTGTACATATCTGCATATTGGATTTGCATCAGAGTTTTAGAAAGGCTGAACAAAAACATCAATGACTATCATGTCTCTTTAGACTAGTTGTGAAGGACATTTGAACATTTGTCTCATTATCATCTTTTATCTTCATCATCATTTCATTACCATTATCATTTCATCTAGGTCATGTACATATCGTATAGTTTATCATTTATCATTCATTTGCATATCATTTCAATCCTTTATCATTTAGTTATCCATCATTATGCATTATCATTTCATTTATCATATCATATAATTTCATTGCATACTATTGATCATTCTCATTTTATATCATCTTCATATCATTCATTTAGATCCTTTATCATTTCATATCATTCATTTATCCCTTAGGTATTTCATATCATTTCCATTTTCATATTATCTATCGTCTTCATATCATTAACATCTTACTTATCATTTTCATATCCATGTCATTTTCATTCTACACAGTTGCATCCCATTTACCATCTCAATTTTATCATTTCACTTCATTTTAGCATTTCATTTCATTTCATTTTAGCATTTCATTTTCATTTCATTTTATCATTTCATTTCATCCCATCTATCATTTCATCTTATCATTTTATTTCATTTCATTTATTATTTCATTTCCTTCATTATCATTATCCATTTCCATTATTATTTATCATTTCATTTCCATATCATTATTCACTATCATTATCATTTACATTCATATCCACATCATTAATCATTTTCATTTCATATCACATATGGATTTTGTCGTTTTCAAAATTTGATCTATATCACCTATCATTTCATATCATTTCCTCTACATATTACAAATTCATGATACATTTCATAGACACAATCTCCATTTCCATCACGTCATTTTTTTTTTTGCATTTGAAAAATCCAAAAACAAAAGTTCCTACATTTCCACATCATTTGCAAACACATTACAAGCATATCAAATATCCCATTGCATATTTTCATTAATCACATCATAGGTCATCCACCTGCATGACATCATTAGTACACATCATAAATCATCATCATAAGCATATCATAAATCATCCTACATATCATGTTTGTCATCAAATCATTAACATGCATATCAAAATCCATAACCAATACATATCCATATCATCATCACATCAAAGAAACACATCATCAAAACTCATCGCCACTACATATCATCGCTCATCAAAAATAAATACAAATGTCCAATGTTCAATGAAACTAACACGTCTAGAAAGATACATAAGATATGATAAAAAACAATGTACATGCTCCAAAAATGATATACATGTGTGAAATACATCAATAATACTGCAACAATCAAAATCACATGTCAAGGTTGGCTGGTCGAGGCCCCTGATGGAGCTGGTCTAGCAGGTGGTGGTTTGCCACTACCCCCTGCATCAGGATCCCATCGAGGCCCTATGACCCCTCTGCTCTGTGTCATCATTTGTGATATGCTCCTAGTCCTACTGTGCGACCGTGGGTAAGGATCTCTATGGTCAGGAGGACACAACTCCTCATACCTAACCCGATAATACTCAGCCTCCCTAGCAATCTCAAATCCCTATGCAATAGCCTCTCATAGGGATGCACTCTCCA
>VDFB02138109.1:0-18355 GCA_007258455.2 Sequoia sempervirens
TCTGTGGGTGAAAACCTCTCTGAGGTGCCCAAAGATGGAGGACTGGACTTTCTCCTTGTGCAATAGGAGAAATCGACCATGCTTATTGAGGACACAATAGAGGATAACATTTCAACTGCAGAAGACCCCAAGATGGTCATATTTGCCGCATCATTGACTGATGAAGAGAAACCAGAGTTTCATAAATTCTTTGCAAAACAAAAAATCAACTTTGCATGGTCCTATGCAGACATGCCAGGATTGGACCCCAAACTGGTTCTACATCATCTGCCACTATTACCCAATGCTAAACTAGTCAAGCAGAAGTTGCGCAAAATGCACCCTCAAGTGGCTCTATTGGTCAAAGCCGAGTTAAAGAAATTACTGGATGTCGGATTCATAAGGTCTATAGATTATGCTGAATGGATTTCCAATCTAGTGCCGGTGACAAAGCCAAATGGGCTGATTCGGGTATGTACAGACTTTCGGGATCTAAACAAGGCATGTCCAAAGGATGACTTTCCTTTACCCAACATTGACATCATAATTCGACTAAGCTGCGGGACATGAGATGCTATCCCCTCATGGATGGTTTCTCGGTTATAATCAAATCGCGCATTGCTCTGAGGATCAACACAAAACAACATTTACTTGCCATGGGAATTTTATCTTGTTGGAGCGATCATGCCATTTGGACTCAAAAAGCGCGAGGTGCCACATATCAAAAGGGCTATGACCGCGATCTTCCACGAACGCGTGCACAATATAATGGAGGATTATGTAGACGACCTGTTGGCCAAATCAGCAACTAGGAAAGATCATTTGAGGGTACTCGACATAATTCTCAAGAGACTTGAAGAGTACAAAGTTCGGCTAAACCCTAAGAAGTGTGTCTTTGGGGTCACATCAGGGAAACTATTGGGATACATAGTTTCCCGAAGAGGCATAGAGGTCGATCCAGAAAAGGTCAAAGCAATTATAGACATGCCTCCGCCCAGAGGGATCAGTGAACTCAGAACTCTACAAGGTAGAGTACAATCTATTCTCCGTTTCATAGCCCAGTTGGCGGATAAGTGCCATCCGTTCCAGTACACATTACGCCAAAAGTCCCCCTTTGTATGAATGAGGATAAATGTCAAGAGGCCTTCCAACAAATAAAAGATTACCTGCTGTCAACACCAGTCCTCATGCCGCCCATTCATGGAAAGCCATTGATTCTATACATCTCAACTACTAGTTCAGCACTAGGGGCATTGCTGGCCCAAAATGATCACGAAGGAAAAGAAAGAGCAATCTATTACATCAGCTATACATTGATAGGCTATGAGTTGAACTACACATACATTGAACGTGCATGCCTCGCTGTTGTCTTTGCATCCCAAAAACTAAGACACTATATGCTCAGTCATCAGACACAACTGGTTGCCAAGATTGATCCATTGAAATATCTACTAAGTCAAGCAGCATTAACAGGCCGGTTGGCAAAATGGGTCATGATCCTAAGCGAGTATGACATACAGTATGTTGAGCGCAAGGCAATAAAAGGGCAAGTAATAGCAGATCAACTAGCAGATGCACCGATTCAAGCCAGTCATCCATTAGTAACTGATTTTCCCGATGAGTCCATTTTTCATGCGGAACCGACAGCACCATGGAAACTATATTTTAATGGGTCTCATACTGGTCATGGCTCAGGCGCTGGAATCCTGTTTATCACACCATAGGGGGATTCAATTCCTAAATCATTTCGGATTGATTTCCCTTGTACAAATAACATTGCCGAATATGAAGCACTAGTCACAGGTCTCAAGTTGGCAATCAAATGGAAAATTCAGACGTTGCTTGTATTCGGGGACTCCCAACTCATAATCAACCAGGTGAATGATGACTACGAAACAAAGGATGAGAAGTTGCTTCCCTACAAGAGGATGGTGGACAGTTTCTTGACATACTTTCAATCAATTTCTTTTGAACAAATCCCCAGGGCACAGAATAAGGTAGCTGACGCAATGGCTACTATTAGTTCTCTCTTGGACATCCCTAAAAATGTGTCACAATTTGAGTTCTTAGTAGAGCAACTTTTGATACTGGCATATGATATCCCAGAATCAGAAATGGTTTGTGAACTTGTTGGTCCCAACTCTCCTTGGTATCAAGACATTTACGATTACCTAAAGTCTCACACCCTTCCACCGAACCTGTCAAATAACCAACGAAAGTCCTTTATTAGAAAATCTGCAAGGTATGCCATTGTTAGTGACACCCTATACCGCCGTAGTTTCGACGATACACTCCTTAGATGTCTTGACACCGACGAAGCATGTACGACCTTACGAGAAGTGCATGACGGTATATGCGGATCTCATTCGAGTGGTCCTACGCTAGCTAAGAAACTGACGAGACTTGGGTATTATTGGCCGACAATGGAAAAAGATGCAATTGAATATGTCAGGACTTGTCGCAAATGTCAGATACATAGTGACTTGGTCCATGCTCCAACACAAGAACTCCGGCCCATCACTTCTCCTTGGCCCTTCGCTCAATGGGGACTCGACCTCGTGGGTAAGATTCATCCAACCTCATCCAACGGCCATAAATTCATTATTACCGCCATCGAGTATTTCACAAAGTGGATTGAAGCCATCCCATTGACATATATTACTGACAAACAAATATCAAAGTTCATCCTCAACTACATCATTTTCCTAAGATATTCTTCCGCAGCCCATCATCACCCATAATGGACGTCCATTCAAAAACCAAGACGTACGTGAGTTATGTGAATGATTCCATATCCAACACCACTTTTCATCTCCATACTACCCACAAGGAAACGACCAAGTTGAGGCGTCGAATAAAACCATTGTCAAGATCTTAAAAAAGACTGTCAATGATGCTAGCCGCGACTGGCACATACAACTTAACCCTGCTCTGTGGGCTTATCGAACTAGCATTCGTACTCCTACAGGGGCCACCTCGTTCGCCCTAGTCTTTGGCGCTGAAGCCATCTTACCCATTGAGGTCGAAATTCCTTCGCTATGAGTCTCCTTGAAGGGTCTTACTAATGAAGAGGACTACCGACAATCACGCCTGCATGAGCTGGAAATGCTGGAAGAAAGACGACAAAACTCACTGAATCATCTCCAAGCATATCAGAACCACCTTTTTTGTAGCTACAATAAAAAGGTTATGGTTAGAAAGTTTGACATCGGTGACCTAGTTCTAATGCAGAACCCCAAGAACCAAGCAAACAGAGAAAAGCCAAGAAAATTTGAACCAAACTGGCTAGGTCCCTATATTATCATATCTTCTTTTGGTTCTGAAGCTTATCAATTGGCAACTACCGATGGGCAATAGTTGATAGAACCCATCAACAGTTTACATCTCCGAAATTTCTACGCATAGCATCAGAGGATGGAGCTGAGAATCATAAAATACAAAAAAATTGAAAAATGATAAAAATCGTCACCCTGATGAAAACCTGGCAAACAGGCGTCTTGGTGACACCAAAAAAAATAAAAAATCAAAAAAATCAAAAAATCAAAAAATTGTGAAAATAGTAAAGAGAAAAATGATTCGTTCAATAATGAAAACCTGGCAAACAGGCGCCATGCGTAATCAATCATTGCTCTGCCATCTACTGCCACTTGGTCTAACTTGGCCTAGGATGAAGGGTATTTCTGCCATTATTTCCGCAAAATTGCCATCACATCCTACCCTACCTTTCCTAGTAGATAACTAATTGACATCAAGTCCTGACGACTGTCCGTCTACCAAGTCAGCAGCATCCCGTCCATGTCCCTTGTAAATGGCTAAGTCTCAGACCTGACTGGGGGCATAAGGTTTATCATGAAACTGCAGTGGATGTCACACATGATCTTGACAAAAACATCACAAAAGGTCCTGAAAAAAGACAAAAACATCACAAAAAGTCCTGAAAAAAGACAAAAACATCACAAAAGGTCCTGAAAAAAGACAAAAACATCACAAAAGGTCCTGAAAAAAGACAAAAACATCACAAAAAGTCCTAAAAAAAGACGAAAACATCACAAAAGGTCCTGAAAAAAGACAAAAACATCACAAAAAGTCCTGAAAAAAGATAAAAACATCACAAAAAGTCCTGAAAAAAGACAAAAACATCACAAAAAGTCCTGAAAAAAGACAAAAAACATCACAAAAGGTCCTGAAAAAAGACCCAAAAACATCGCAAAATGTCTGGAAAAAAGACCTAAAAATCATAAAAGTCCTAAACAAAACCAAACAAAAACATCAGACTGCTCAAAGCACGCAAACACATTGTCATCTCTTGTCAAAGTCAGTCATATCAATCAGTCTTTATCGTTTGTCCGAACTACGTTGTCTCTGCGCATTTGCTACGTAGGCAAGACTCATGCTTGAGTCCCTGAGACATTAGGTCAGTCCTTTTAGGTTTGTCAAAATAAAATCATGACACAATCTTTGCTCACCAAGAAAAATTCATTGGTCGTGTCGAACTACGAGGTCTCTGAGTGTATGACGTAGGCAAGGCCATCTATTGATGAGCCCTCGAGGCCGCACTAGGTCAGTCCATTAGGGTTCATGGCACTACACTGGCACACACGTCAAAAGTCTTCAATCAATTTCGACATGGGGAAACTCCTAAACCAAAGTAAAATAGTCATTTGTTCAAACATGGCTAATCTCATCAACATGTCACTCATATCATCATGACAATATCAGCATGCGATCAAACACAAGTCAAACTCGGTCAAAACAAGTCAAATCATCATAAACAAGTCAAACTGTCAAAATTCGGTTAGTTTTCAGATGAGTTCTTCTGAACGATAACCTCTATCATTTATGCCTTAGGATGTGTCCTTCCTAGGCGTCATCATTGTCATTCGACATTTTGAGTGATTCTCTTGATATTTAAAGGTCACTCTTTGCGACAGCAGTATTCTTCAGATGTGTCCTTTTGAAGAATCAACTCTATCATTTATGCTTTAAGATGTGTCCTTCCTAGGCATCGTCATTATTTTGAGGGACCCCTTACGACCATTAGGGATCAAATCCTCTCAACATCGGCATTATTCAGGATGTGTCCTTCCTGAATTCCCCAAGTCTCAGCATTTTCCAAGATCAATCAAAACTTTAAACATTTCGACATCTCTACATTATCCAACATGGCCTCTTGGCATCAGAACAGTGAATATCCAGATACACTTGGAAAACACCTTGACAAATTGTCTTTTTGATTTTTTATCATGTTATTAGTTTTTCAGCGAGATCCCAATAAGCAGGATTTAGAGAAGTAGCGACGTAGCATGACAATTGACGCGCATGACTATTAGCTTCTCAGCAAGGTCCTGATTCTGGGATTTAGAAAAGCAACGACATATCATGATAGGGACTTTATTTTTATATTTTGGCAGTCATGTCACTAGTTTCTCAAGGATGTCCTGGAAACAGGATTTAGAGAAGCAGCGACGTTTCATGATCTGTCCTTGTCTTTTTCAGTTTGTGGTTGATTAGGACAACAAGACTGGGGCAATCACGCTCATAGTATGAGTCATGATCATCCTTGTCTGTGACTGTTTGTCTTATGTAATGGTACGACCTTGCACACCTTGATCTATGTCATATCATGGTGTTTGTTGGCCATTACAACAGTTTTCCCAATGATGATTAAGAGCAATAAATATTAAAAGTCCTACAGTAAAGTTTTGAAGGATTTGGTCTAGGAATTAACATGCATTTTCATAAGGCTCATGTCTTCCCTTCTTCGATCTGGTCATCTTCTCTCATCAGTCTCGTCATCTTCTCTCGTCCATCCCACGATGATATCCTGTGACATCCAAAAACATAAGTGCATACATAATCATATACATTGCATTAGGTCGATACATACATCATCCAGGGCATTAAATCTTATACATAAGCACAAGCATTGCATTAACATAATCATCAGCATTGCATCAATACATCATACACATCATTAACATAATCATATAAAAATGCATTGCATCATCATGGCATCAAAATCACCAATAGGCATCATAGAACATACATGGCATCATAAGTTAAACATCATACATGTCATAATATATAAAGTAAAGAGTATCACATAACACATGTAGGCCGCATCAAAACTGCATAATCATATAGAATCATCTCAAAAAGGTACAATGTCACAGGATAGAGTCAACGGATATCCCAAAAAAAATGGAGCTCGAAGGCTCATATAATATACATAATGTGTCATAATAAAAAATGCCCCTAGGGTAGGCCCTCATCATCCCCTCGAGGTGAAGAATGTGGTGGAGGCAACTCTGTCACGGGTGCTGAAACAGTAGGTGGTCCTGTAGCGACCTCCGCCTGTGCCACTGTCGGAACTGAGAAAGTAGGTGTCATCTCAATAGTATAAAACACTCGTGAAGTCACTGCGGCTGGACTCTGAGAAGTAGAAGGATCAACCACTGGCAGCTGTACCTGGCCTGGCCTCTGCACTGAACCAGTGGAACCATGACTGTTCCTTGAATGATGACCCGGAGTGTGCCTGCACGAATGATGGGACCTGTGCCCTGAAGTATGTCCTGTCGAGGTAGACCCCCCAACACTGGTATGGCTCCTGGTACCACTGCCTGTCCTCGTCTGTGATCGGGACAAGGTAGGGTCGCGTCGCTCTGGCGGCACTGCCTGCTCATAGAGAGTCCGGTACTGCCCCAATCTCGTGCTAACTCTGGCTAGCTCCCGAGTCATGTCTCCCATAGGTCCTGTACACAAGGCTGCAAACTCGGTGCACCACTGGGCTGCATCCTGCTGGTGGATCACCGCCTGATCCCGCTCTACCTGGGCTACCTCCAAAGCTGACTGTAGAGACCTGACCTATGCCAAGATGGCATCCAATCTCTGCTGAAGGTCTAGCACCCTCTGATCTGCTGTGGCATCTGGCGGCAACCCTGAAGTGGATGGTATCTCCTCCTCCCCCTCCACCATCTGCCATCTAAGAAGTCTCTCGGCCTCACCTATGGCATCATCCTCCTCGTCATCATCGTCATCCTGCCCTACCACCTCCTCCTCTTGCCCACCCACCTCCACCTCCATCTCTGGCATATCCTCATGCCTCTCTGCCTCCACCTCCTCCTCTCCCCTCACCTCCACATCCTCCGCCTCTCCCCTCACCTCCACATCCTCTTCCTGTCTCTCCCCCTCGGCCTCCTCCTCCTATCCACCCACTGCCCTCTCCTCCTCCTGTCTCTCCTCGCCCTCTCCCTCCTGTCTGGGCTGCTCCTCACCCTCACCCTCCTCACCAACCTCTGGGATGGCATCTAATGTCGCCCTCGCCACTCGTGGGCGTACCCTTCAGACCTGTCACTGCCCATCTCACTGTCGCCTCCGCCCATCTCCGCCATCATCTCCTCCCTGGCCTTTGTCCCTGCCTCCATCTCCACCCCTGCCTCCGTCATCCTCACCCCTCCCTCCATCTCCATCCCTGCCTCTGCCTCTACCTCTGCCTCTACCTCTGCCTCCATCTCTGCCTCTGTCACCTCGTTTGACCTGTGGCACTCGCGGAATGACTGACCACCTGTCAACTGGGGCTAGCCCGTCCGGATCTGTCAAGGGCACTGGTCGGTGTGCCTGCCACCATAGATCATATGCTGGTGTCGTACCAGGATCTGCTATGCCTCCTCTCCAACCCCAGGCCTGGGCTACTAACCCGTCTATCTGCTGTGTCGCAAAGGCCACTGGAATGGTCGGGCCCCATGCATACTCTCTGGATGACCTGGCATACTCTGCTGTCCCCACGGGCACATCCTGCTGCTCGCCAAACTGTCTCAATACACGCTGCGGCAGGTACATCTCAATGATCAAGGACATCTGCACTATCCTGCCAATAAGATATTTGTATTGCCTACAAAAGCTGAGATGCTCGTCCTCATCATCCCATGCCTCACAATCCCTGTACGGCCTCCAGATGAATGTCACCATGGTATCGATCCGATGCCGCCACCACCTTGTTTCACCCATATGGGTCTGTTGTAATGCGCCGGCATAGTAGTACGAGTAGGGCATCCCCTCGGCTAGCTGCGGTCTCTCAATAGGAGGGCAGAATATGGCAATGTGCTCCCATGCCCAGATCATCATAAGAGTAGTCCCACAGGAGATACTCTCTCCTCTCCTGTACATGACGTCGTGAAGCTGATGGTAAAGCATCCCTAGTAGGCAAGGACCCCATGCATAAATTGTCCTGTCTCGTCTCATGCCGACCAGGACGTCCCCCCAACCAATCGAAAATCCATGACCTCGCCGGTCAGGAATCAGGATACCCGCAATCATCGTCGCCAAGAACGCATCGAAGCACCCATAGTGCTCTGCTAGGAACTCCCAATGGATCTCATAACCCTGAATGCCGAGTCCGGCACCCTGATCCTAATAATACGCACAAAAGGTCTACTCGCCATGACGTGGATCATACACAATCCGCTCCCCTCGAATAGGAATCCAGAGAATACGGTAGACATCCTCCAGGGTAATGGTGGCCTCACCTATCGGTAGGTGGAAAAAATAGGTCTCGAAGTGCCACCGCTCGCACAAGGCAGTCAATAGTCCCCTGTTCGCCCGAATGGCAGGCATGAACGCAGCATAAAATAGACCCAGTCACATCAATCGCTGCCGCTCTTGTGGGCCCAGCTGATCAGCAAACCGAAAGGTGGTCGGTCTGCTCTCTCTCTCGTATAGATAGGGGCAAGCTGCCTCTGCAAAAAGACAAACACCGCATCAACACTTCTAGGACAAATTTCAACATCATGAAAGGCAACTAAGGCCATGTACACACAAAAGCAAGTTTTATTAATGAAACAGGCAAGTGTGTCGCAAAGAAGCAGTTGCGTCGCAAACAGGTAGTTGCGTCACAAACAGTCAGTTGCACCGCGAAAACACAACTGCGTCGATCAAAACAACAATTGCGAGTTGACATGACAATTGTGTTCCGATAAGACACTTGCGTCACGAAATTTTGCGAATGCGTTGCAACATCGCGATTGCGACATGATTTTACAATTGCGACTTCCAACATAGCAATTGCGTCGCAAAATAGCGATTGCGGCTTTCCAATGGTCAAATGCAACTCGATAAGTCACTTGCGTCACACGAATTATCAAATGCGGCGCGAACCACCGGAGCGACCGCGTTATACTTGGCACTTGCGTCGCGACGCATCAAATGCGTCGAACGCGAAGAAAATTGTGGCTTACGTGAACACATATGCATCGCGGCGCATTCGTTGACTACCCTAAAAAGCATTAAAAAGCACGTAAAACGATAAAATGACAAAGTGAGTTTAAGATACATACCGCCGGCTCTGAGCCCTCTGGCCGTCTGAAGGTCCTCACGATCTCTCCGCGGTGCTCTGACACTAGAATAACCATCCTCGCTGCTGCGCCTTTTGCTCTGAGCTCTCAAGTTTCGCAAGGTAAATAGTAAAAGTGAATTGACTTTTACCCCTTTGTCAACCTATTTATAAGGTCAGAATGACATTTTCAATACTGGAGGCTCATTTGAACACCCTTGACTTCCTCATAAGTTGCTTTAAACATGTCAGAATCCGAAACCGACTGCGCCATTATTTTTTTGGTCATCCATTTGATTTATCGGGACCCTTTGCAAATTTTTCTGGCACCGGCTCAAAATTTGAAAATTTCCCAAGGGGGCAATGATACTCCGTACCCTCGTTGGGGAATATTCTTGGCTTATTTTTCTTTGTCACAATGCGACATGCTACATTATGACAAGAGGGGCAAAATGTAGACACCTAAAATGACCTAGGCCAAGCTTCATTTTTACCACTTTAGTCCTAGCATAATTATGTCATTTAATTATGTCCTTGGTCCACATTCGACTATTGATTAAATAATTCATAATTATTTAATTAATTCATGTCATTTATTCTTCATGATTATTAAATAAATAAATTTTATTTATTTATTAAATACATTAATTGGCTAAGTCTTCCTTAATTAAATAAATTTCTTAATTTATTTAATTCTCCTTCGTCATTTATTTCTTTTTGATTATTAAATAAATAAATTTCATTTATTTATTAAATACGTCACTAACTGTCTTAATTAAATAAATTGATTAATTCTTTTAATTAATTGGTCTTATCTGCTAAATTAAATAATTAAATTTAATTATTTAATTGTCAATTAATATTCTTCTCATTTTAAATAAATTAAATTATTTAAAATGTCATGTCAATCTCAACTGTCAATCCTTTTGGTAAATAATCTGAAAAAGATTATTTATTATCTCTCAAAATCTATAATTTGAATTATTTTTAATTCAAATTAGTAATTAATATTCTAAAAATCAAGCAATTGGGCAGATTCTTGATTTTTCCAAATCTTATCTTCAGTTCACATCTTATCTCTTTGATTTTTCGAATCTTGTAAATCAAGCAGTATTATCTTCTTGATTTTTTGAAAATCTTTATTTCTTTAATTAGTTTCCTGATTTATTCTCCACCGTCGATCCGATTTTATTCCGACCGTTCGATTAAGGATTTTTCCCTAACCCTAATTAGGGATTCTCAGGTTTAATCTGGATCGTTCTTTTTAGGTTCTTGTCAATGATTTATCTCGTCCGTCCATTCGAAATGGCCTTTTTCTATAAAATGCCATCTTCTTCTCATTTTTGAGGACACACAATTTGGCGTAATTACTATAGGCATTTATTTATTTACTCTCATGTTCATGGTCATAGGAAATCTTAGTATTTCAATTTTGGCATTATTTTAGACATAGGCATTGGTTTGTAGACATAGTCATTTAGGCATATCAAATCCTTCAAATCTTGTTGCAGGGCTTAAGCATTTTAGATTGCTCGATTGAAGAATCTGAGGGAAACATTATCCAACAAGCAAGAAGGTATTATGAAAGGGAATCATGGAGGTATCAACAATCAGGTATAATTGTTCTTTCGTCTACTTCCTTTGTGTTTCGTAAAATCTTTGGGTTTTTGATTATTATTTATTGTTTATTGCTAACTCTCCAAATCTGAAGAAATCCTTGATTACAATACCTGCTTCAGACATAATACTTTTTTCAGGTGCATGCTATTGATGGGTTCATCAAACAGGTCCCCTTCTGGTGTTGACAACTTGTATGCTCCTGAATCATATACTACTATGACCACATACAGACCCAACCAATTAGGTTCAAACTTTCCTTTCTTCTCTCTATCCTGCTGATTGCGTAGGTTATTTTTTAGAACAAGATCACCAAACTGAAAAGTACGTGGATTTACTCTGTGATTATAGCTATGAGACATCATTTGTTGATATGCTTTCAAATGATCAGCTGCTCATTGTCTCTTTTCATCAAGAAGTTCTAGTTCTTGCAATCAGGAAACTCTGTATTCATCATCTATTATGAGGCCTTTCAGTGATACTCTGAGGGATGGGATCTCAACTTCTAGTGGAAAAATGGCTTCTGCTCCATATACAAGAGAAAATGGTGTTGCTCCGTTGGCGTTCAGATACTAGTTTGGTAGGCCCATAATGCAGGATTAAGTTGAATATGCCAATCTTTCCCTGCATCATTCACAGTCTTCTTTAAAATTTTCAATATTATTTTATTTGAGGCCTCTACTTGGCCATTCCCTTGTGGATAATAAGGTGTTGAATATTTGTGTTGAATATGAAATTTCTCACAAATTTCGTCAACATCCTGATTCTTGAATGGTCGTCCATTATCTGTGATGATGGAGTTAGGAATGCCATACCGACAAATGAGATAGTTAAGTATGAATGATGATATTTTTTTTGCCAGTGACCTTAGTCAGAGGGACTACCTCAATCCACTTGGTAAAATACTTTGTCGCTGTGATGATGAACTTGTGTTCGTTCGAAGATGAAGGATGAATCTTACCAACTAAATCCAACCCCCATTGAGAGAATAGCTAGGTTGGTATGAACGGTTGTAGTTCCTGTGCTGGTGCATGAATGAGATTTCCATGTATCTGACATTTAGAGAACTTCATTACAAAAGTGAATGATTCCCTCTCCATTGTAGGCCACAAGTAACCCATTCTAATCAATTTCTTGGTTAAGGTTAGTCCACTTGAATGAGTACCACAAGTACCACCATGAACTTCTTGTAAAGCTTTATCAGATTCGTCACATTCAAGACATCGAAGTAAAGTACCATCAAGACCACGGTGATAGAGAGTGTCAGCAATAAGGGTATAGCGAGAGGATTGGCAGATAAAATTGTACTTTTGGTTATGGGATAGGTCAAGTGGTAAGATGGCATCTTTTAGGTAGGCATAAATCTTGCCATACCAAGGTGAATTAGATCCTACTAAGTGGAAAATGATTTGGCTTTTAGGGGAGTCATATGTAGGCGTAAATGATTGTTCCACCAGAAATTTGTAGTGAGCCCGAGTTTCTGGGAGTTGTAACAATGAAGCGATTGTGGCCATAGTGTCAGCTGCCTTGGTATCAAGCCTCAGAATTTGTATGAACTTGATGTCTACAAAGTATTTCTTGAAATCATCAACCATTTTCTTATATGGCAACAATTTGTCATCTTTCATTTGATAATCATCATTGATCTGGTTAATGACTAACTGTGAGTCACCATAGACTAGTAATTCTATGATTCTCCATTCCAATGCTATTTTGAGTCCAGTGATTAAAGCTTCATATTCGGCTATGTTATTAGTGCATGGAAACATTAGCTGATATGACCAAGGAATGGTATGTCCTTGAGGGGTGACAAAGAGTATGCCTGCCCCCGATCCATGTTGCGTAAATGAGCCATCAAAATATAATGATCAAGGTTGCTTTGATTCTGTCGTGAAGACATCAGCATTTGGAAATTCAATGTGCATGGGATGCTCTACTTTTAGGGGTGCTTCAGCCAGTTGGTCAGCAATAACTTGTCCTTTGATTGCTTTGCGATCAATATAATGGATATCGAACTCGCTTAAGATCATGACCCATTTTCCTAATCTTCCTATTAATGTGGCCTTGCTTAATAGATATTTGAGTGGATCAATCTTTGCAACAAGATTGATTGTATGAGTTAACATGTAGTGTCGAAACTTTTGCGAAGCAAAGACCACCGCTAGACAAGCCTTCTCGATGAAAGTGTAGTTGAGTTCATGACCTGTTAATGTTTGGATGATATAATAGATTGCATGTTCTTTTCCTGTAGAGTCTTCTTGTGCTAACACCACCCCCAAAGACGTCTCTATGGCAGCAATGTATAAGATGAGTGGTTTGTTTGGATTTGGTGGTATCAGAACTGGTGGGTTTATTAAGTATTGTTTGATTTGTTGAAAGGCCATTTCAAACTTATCATCCCATTTGAAAGGAACATTCTTATGTAGTAGATGTGTGAAAGGTAGACATTTATCTACTAGTTGTGCAATGAATCTTCGTATAGATTGGAGTCATCCCTGTAGTGATCTCAACTGACTGATATTCCTTGGTGGAGGCATTTCCATGATTGCTTGTACCTTGGTGGGATCTACTTCAATTCCTTTTGCTAAAACTATGTATCCCAAGAGTTTTCCAGATGTGACTTCGAAAACACATTTCTTAGGGTTGAGGCGAACTTTGAACTTTTCCAACCTTGCAAATATTTTGGATAATATCTCAAGATGTCCTTCTCTTGTATATGATTTTTCCAGTATGTCATCGACATAATCTTCCATGAATGTGTGCATCATGTCATGAAAAATTGTAGTCATAGCTCTTTGATATGTAGCTCCAGTATTCTTTAAACCGAAAGGCATGACGTTCCAACAGTAAGTCCCCCAGGGACATGCTTCAGGTGCAATCTTGATTTGGCTATATCCAGAAAAACCATCCATTAGTGAATACTTGGAATGACCAGCCATCAGATAAACTATAGTATCAATGCTTGGAAGAGGAAAATCATCCTTAGGACATGCCTTATTAAGATCTTTGAAATCTGTGCACACTCTAACACTTTTTCCAGGTTTGGATACAGGAACAATGTTGGAGATCCATTCTGCATAGTCAATTGATCTTATAAATCCCACATCGAGGGTTTTCTTAAGTTCTTCTTTAACTAGTAGTGCCACATGAGGATGCATCTTTCTAAGTTTTTGTTTCACAGGTTTTACTCCTGGTATAATGGACAAGTGATGCATTATAAGATCAGGATCAATACCTGGCATGTCTGCATAAGACTAGCCAAAGTTGACTTGATTTTCTCTAAGGAATTCCATGAACTCAGGTACTTCTTTATTTGTCATTGATGTAGCTAACTGTAGAATCCTTAGTTTCTTTGTAGTTTCAAGATTAACTACTTTTGTAGGCTCAATCAAGATAGGAAATTTCTCATGATAGTGCTCTAGGAGAGTGTCAAGCATCCCATCATTTGGTGCCTTAAAAAGGTTTTCACCATCTGATATGCTCTTTGTTTTATCTTTTGTTTGATCTAACACTGCCAGATTCTGGTTTTCACCATTAGATCTTTCTTTTTTATTTTTATTTTTGCAGCTAGGAAACTTGACACTCTCCTGACTAAGGATCTCGTGTTGAAAATTGCCAGTGGAACAATCATTTATATCATCTGCAGAAAGGAAGTTTACAATAGATTCATTGGTTGGAAACATAGGTATATCCAGAGGTTCAGATAGATCCCAGTCAATGAGATCGAGATGTATTAGTGGTAGTGGGTCATTAAGTTGCATGAAATTGGCTATGGTTATGGTCATAACAGAGGTATCTATAGGATCTAAGG
The DNA here is from genome assembly GCA_007258455.2 of Sequoia sempervirens. Classification (NCBI taxonomy): domain Eukaryota; kingdom Viridiplantae; phylum Streptophyta; class Pinopsida; order Cupressales; family Cupressaceae; genus Sequoia; species Sequoia sempervirens. The sequence goes on from VDFB02138109.1 coordinate 14,736, forward strand.
TATGAGGTAGATCAATGATGGCACTGTCCTCATGATAGTCTTGTTCGATTAAATCTGACTCAGTATCACTAGAATCATAGTTGCATTGTAGTTCATATTCTTTTGGTTGGGTCCCTGAACCTTCTCCTTTGATTAGAGTAGGTGTATACTTTTGTATTACATCCACTTGTTTGTCCCTCCAGAATTCATCGTTATGGATAGTATCCTATTCGTATTCTCCAGAGTCTATGTCAGAGTTATTATCGATGAAATTCTAAATTGTTGTCAAGCATGCTTCCCTTGGATCAGAACTTTCTTGCAATGTGAGTACAGTATCATTCAATTATTTGGATGTTGTTTCTTTTGAGCTAGTATCATAGCCTAGTCCTATTTTATCTTTTGCAGCAAGTCCTGGATGATCAATAGGCTCAACTACTCCTTTTCTTTTTTCGATAGGACCATTACCCTCATAGCCCATCTTTTGCATGATTGAATATCCTTTACCATATTTATTAGTTGGTAACTTGATATCAAGAACTATTTCATCTTCATCTTTATAGAGCCAACTTAGAATATCTTTTTCCTCGGGATCTTCCATGGGGAATTTTTCTTTGATAAAACGTCCATTAAACTTTGTATTTGGCCCTGTTGGTGACTGTGTTGATGTTGACAGTACAGATATTTGATGTTGCGCGATAGAAGGTTGTCCATGTGACCGAGGTGACATAGGAAGATTAGCCAGATAGAGAGAATATTCTCCTACTCCATTATCCTTGAACCGTAGTTGCTTGTCAAAGCTTTTGGTTAGCTATTTGATTTGTGTATCAACTATTAGAGAAGTACTAGTAGGCGCTTCTCAATTGTTATGAACCAAAGTGTCTTGACTAGCTTTGATGTTAGCACAAGTTTGACTATGAGAATTATCAGCTAATATCGTGATCTCCTTTCTATCATAAGGAAACTTAGACACTGATAATATGTAGATGGTACAACTTGCATTTCATGGATCCAAGGACAACCCAACAAGATGTTGTATGCAAGATCACGGTCTAATACTTGATAGAAAGTATTTTTGATAACAGGTCCCACTCTAATTGGTAAAATGATTAAAACCTTGGATGCTCTTTCCTCATCATCATAGGATTTAATAGTAATCTTTTTTCTAGGATCAATGGAATCCTCAGAAAATTCTAAAGCCCGAATTAATTTCATAGTACATATGTTCAAACCAGCACCTCCATCTATTAGAACCCGTCTGACACGAAACTTGTGGACCATGACTTCTAAGTATAATGATGAATTATGGGGATGTGTCATGGAACCATCATCCTTTTCAGAGAATGAAAGGAATGTGGGTGAGGACAAATGTCCCACCATGGCTTGAAATTGATCTACATTCAGATCATTGGATACAGTTGTTTCAATGAGAGCTTTGTCTAGAATTTTCTTATGTGCTAGGGAAATATTCACAAGTTCCAAGATAGAGATTTGAGCAGAAGTTTTTCCAAGTTGATTGATTAAATCATATTGATGTGGAGGCGGTGGCACAATGGATTTTGAAGGAGCCCCTTTTAGGACAACTTTAGCTTGTGCCCTTGTTGTTACGTTAACTTCACGATACTCTGTTTTCTCTTTGACTTTTATAACATTAACCTGCTCGTCATTAGTGTAGATATGATTGATTATATGCTCATCGATACAATTTACATTTTTTTTCAGAAGACTCACCGTTTTGATAGTTGGGCAAAGGATTTCGAAATGCTTGGTGATCTTTGTTTGATTGTTGGTTCCCTTCTATTGTAACAATATTTTTGTCGATTAAATCTTGAATAACATTCTTCAAGGCTTGGAAATTATTCGTACGATGGCCTTTACATCTATGATATTCACAATAGTACGCATCATTCCATGATGGCGGCTTCACACTGGGTTCAAAGTTATGTTGAGGTGGTAGGGTAATAACATTCTTTGCCATCAAGTCTTTAAGGGCAGATTCTAGAGATTGCCCCAACGGAGTAAAAGTTCTTATGTTGGAGAAAAATGAAGATTGTTGTGGATTCGTGTTTGATGTATTTCCTAAGGTATTGTTATTGTTGTTTCCACGATACCCTTGATTGTTGGTATTATTTTGATTTGGAACAAAAGTTGGATTTTGGTTATTCCTCGGAGGAGGAGGAGGATTGTTTCCCTGATTCGTGACCGAGTTGACATTATTGTAGTTGTTGTTGTGAGGAACACTAAGAACAACTAGCTTAGCTAAGACATGATGTGCATCTACAACACCATTATTCACCATGTTTTTGTTGCAAGTCTAAAATCTAGTTTTGTTATTGTGGTGATTTGAGGAGCTAGGATTGTCTTTATCAAGTTTGATTATCCCTCTCTGGACTAATGCATTTTCAATTGTGATTGCATTTTCAATCATTTTTGAAAAGAGGGAGGACAATGAAGATTTAGACGATAACTCATCTCTTGATCCAAGCTATTTAGGAAGGTATTGATCTTTTCCTTTTCAGGAACATGACGTGGATATCTAGCGAACAATCTTCTCCATCTCTGAAGAAATGTGATGAACGGTTCACCAGGTTTTTGCTTAGCCTTGCATAGATCAATCATGGTTATTTGGTGTTGTATGTTATAGGAATATTGTGAGATGAACTCGTTGATCAATTCCTCAAATGTTTTGACAGGCAACATAATTTTTGATAACCATTCCATAGATTGGCCTCCAAGACTTCGTGGGAACAAACACGTTAAGTATGTATCCTCATGAGCGAATTCTAAAGTTATGTTTCGAAAGTCTCTAATATGGTCAATGGGATCCAATTTTTTGTTATAACGATCAAACTTTGGAATTTCACAATGCTTAGGAAATGAAATCATTGTGAGACGTCGATCAAAAGGATATGGGAAAATATCATCAAGAGCATATGTCTTTGTTGTGGCTCCCCCTTGTAGATGTTTAATTTTACCTTCTAATGTTTTAACATGTTGAGTCAAGGCACTAAGATCAGATAATGGTGTTTCATCAGGATTACTCTTTATGTTCTCAATATCAAAATCATGAGGCAATTTAGCTCCCTTGTTGGCCAGATATAGGAAATATTTTTGTTTGTCACGTGCTAAGATCTTTTCTACTACTTTGAGAAATTTAGGATCTTGTTCAGCTTCTCTAAGGTGACATTCTTCTTCTTGTTCATCATCACTATCCTCAGGGGTTTTTCTCAGATCCCTGTTGGAAGTAAACTGATCCTTTGCTCCTTTGGCCATGTTGTCTTCAAAAATGGGATTTCGACTTACACTATAAAGGGATCACTATTTTCACCTTCTTCTTGAGTTGTTGAGGTATGATCTTCTTGTTGAATATCTTCCTTAAGTTTATTGTATTGTGATTGTGTAAAAACAGGCATATGATTTCAAGATGTTCTCCTAAACTTAGATCATATTTTGATGAGTGCAATCAATGATGATGTTTTTAATCTAATAAGATGAGAATCTTACGATATGATAAAAACTATGTTTCCTAGTTCGTGGTTGTGGCTTCTAATGATAAAGGATTTTAGAATCTTGTTGGGAGAAGTTGAACCAAGAATTTAGAAGTTTATGATGAAAGATGCACTTGTAAGATTTTATCTTTGTTT
>VDFB02138110.1:0-23799 GCA_007258455.2 Sequoia sempervirens
TTTAGTACCCTTGCATTTATGTCCTTTAAGTCACCATTAATAGGCCCCTAAGACCCTTTATTATGTGTCCCAAGGCCTATTTCAATTGAAATCCCAACAAATTCAATAAATGCATTTAATATTTTGACACCTCGACATTCTCTCACTCCAAAAACCTAGGGTGAGACTCATATGCCACCTTGGGTGAATTATTCCCCCTAGGTGGGACCTGTATGTTACAATGGGTGTCTGAGTCCCTTTTAGGATTTTCTATGGTTTTGAGTAGGAAATCAAGGTTTTTCTATTCATATTTTGCAAATTTCAACATTTGGGATCTAATAAATGGTAAATTAAATAAGATGACTATATAAATAAGATATCAAATCATTATTTCAAGAGTTTTTCAAGCTGGAGAGTTTGAAATGTTCAAATCCTAGAGAAACATTGTGGTCAAGAGCGATTTCAAGAGAATTCAAGGGAAAATTTCTTCATCGTTTATTGCAGCAATCAAGATCCATTTCATAATGTCAAAGAATTAGTGCATCATGCATGTTGTTGAGATAATGTGTTGATGTAGCATTTAAGATCTAATCAATTATTCAAACCATTATCCTATTAAGTTTCATGATCAAGATCTACACTCATTGAGGCCACTTCATGCTAGTTTTTAGATTTTCAATCCAAGGTTTCAAAAAGGTTTGGTGAGTTGTTACATGCATTTGTTCATTCATCATTCCTTCATCCTTTTCTATTTCATTTTAAGGTTTAATTTTAAAATGGGGTTTGACCAAGGGAAATCACCATCGTGTATCAAAAACAACATTTCTCTCTCTCTTTTGATGTGTGTTTTATAGATCTAGGTGAATTGGAGTCATACGCCCAACCTGGTAGATTATTCCCTGATAAGACCTTTCAATAGTGTTCAATAGTGTTGGATTGAGGTTCAAAAGATTTAGAAAGATCCTCAAAAGAACCTATAGTAGAACTCATATGCCCAACCTGGAGTATTAGTCCCTAGGCAATATTTTTTCACCAGTAAGGAAATCCTTATCAGCTTTTAGAGAATTCCAGATTCTATGCTAAAAACCCTGGAATGGGACTCATACACCCAACGTGGCATATTAGTCCTAGTGCAACCCTAAAAAATAGTTTAAAGAGTTTGTAGACCTTGTTTAGACATCTTATTTCCTCTAGATACTTTCTTGTTTCCATTCATTTCTTAGTCTGATTCCATGCTTTTAAGTTTCTAGGTTTCATAGTGAGTTTGCATCAGTGTTTGCATTTCTCCTTTTGAAGCTTCATTTAATGGTGAATTGCTATCTAATCACATTAGGAACTCACTAGAGCTTTCCTCAATCAAGTTGATTCACCTAAGGGTTGATAGTCTCTTCGTTGAGGGATCTAGTTTCCTAATGAAATAAGAGAAAAAGTAGACAAGGTTAGTATCCATTCATTGGGGATCATCCCTTTATTAACTTTTATTTGTTTCATTTTGGTTAACTTGACCTTTGGACCCTTGAATTTCTAATTTGGAGACCATTATATCCCTAGATCTAGCTTTGTATTAGATTTTGCATTAGTTTAATTGCATTTAGGACTCCTAAATCTTGCATTTTTGCATGTTACATCATTTAATTTCATTGTAAATCTGTAATTTCAAATAGTTAATTTAATACACAATATAGAGACTTAGAAATTAGCTCACCTAAGTGTATTAGTCCCCGTATAGGTCTTTTTCGTAGATTCTTGAGTACCATTTGCTATTTGTTTTTCATTGTTTGAACCTTTCAAAAACCCTAATTTGGACTGATATTCCCACCAAGAAGTATTAGTCTCTGATTAGGTCTGAATCTATATTTTAGAGCATTGAAATCTAGTTATTTGTGCTTCTGGTTGCTACCTTTAGTTTATTGTTACAGTTTGCAAAATTACTATCATTAGAAATCTTTTCATAATTGGTTTCATTTCAAGTGCATTTGTAAACATAATAATTGGAATTAAAGCATATCATTTATCTTGTGTTCATTGGATTTATAACATTTCAAAACCCATTTCAGTAATAAAAATCATTAGATTTGTTAGAAAATTGTTTACATTTTGAAACATTGCATTTCAGGAACACACTCACAATGTTAGTATCTTTCCTTTCCAAGTATGCCAAGAAAAAGCTCATTAATGAGCATGCTATTCATTCCTCCAATATATTTCCTCGTTATGAGAGTCTCTTAGTGTAAGAGAGTGAAAATGTTGACACATTCCTTAATTACACAACCCCTCACATCTCTCCTATTTGTGGAAATATTGTAGATGCAAGCATAGATAATCATGATAATCATAGTTTCTCTTCTCCCAATACCTCTCCTACTTGTGAAAAAGGAATTTTTATCTTAGAAGATACACCCATTGAGAATCATGACAATTTTGAAAGCTCATCTTCTATAAACTCTCCTGCATTGGAAGATATTATGGCACAAGAGAATGAGATCATAGACACATTTCTAAACATCACCTTACCTAGTATCCATTCATCTCTTTATTGTGATAATGTTTTAGTGAAAGAGGATGAAATCATAGATAAACATGACAATTACATTTGTTCTTCTCCTAATATCTCTCCTATTTGCGAAGAAGATAGTTTGGTGTTAGAAGATACACTCATTGAGAGGCATGAGAGTCTTGTTTCTCCCTCTCCTAATGCTTCTACCACTTGGAAACATCTAATTGAAACAAAGGATCCAATCAATCATAATTGCTTTTCTCTTGATGCCTCCCCTGCTTGTGATGAAGTTACCTTACAAAACCTAACCATGGAATGTGATCAACATCTTGTTTGCTCCTCTCCTAAAAACTCTCCTACTAGGGTAGATATCATGGTACAAGAGAATGATAGAATTAATGCATGTCTTTCAAACAATAGTAATGTGGCTTTATTTGATGAAAATGATGAGGTAACCTTAAACTCTCCTTCACTAAATATCATCACAATAAGGATGAGTATTTTGAGGTTATGCACATTAGATATCCCTTGAAGTGATCTCCTAAGCCAATTATTATCCTTTATCCACCCTCACAAAAACCACAAGTTCAAAATGAACACATGTTTATCTTAGAACCAGCTACAAGGAAACTTGATAATGATAATGTTTCGCAGCAACCGAGTTACAATATTGTTGCTCACACATACAATACAAGGAACAATAAGCAAAAAAAAACCACTCACATTTCATTACCATTGCCTCAGCCTATCTTTCCTACTGCTCCTCATTTTCCTTTACAAAGTGGAAAGGAGTATGATCTTGTTGGTCAAATTAAGAATACTCCTGCTAAGATATCCTTATGGGACCTTATTCAAGCCTCACCTAGTTACCATAGTATGCTTCAAAATGCATTGCAACAAGCTGTGCTTCCCCTTAGTGCAAACCCAAATGATATAGCAGCCCTAATTCAAGGAATGATTGTTGAATTTTTTTTCCACCAAAGTGATCTCCCGCCTTTGGAAGTTTAAAAAGAAATGATGCTTTCATGATAATAGATAAGATTAATACATGGAGGATAAAATGAACTGTAATTGATAATGGTTCGACACTTAATGGGTGTAGTGTAAACCTTTTTGATAGGATCAGAGTAGAAAAAATCCAAATTCAACCTAATTCTTTATCTATGCATGGGTTTGATAATGTAGGGAAACAACCACTTGGTGTGATCACATTACCTATTACAGTTGGAAATTCCACATTACAAACTACTATCCATGTTATGCGTAATGATCTTTCATATAATATTATTTTATGTAGACCATGGATTCATGGAATACAAGTAGTTCCTTCTACTCTTCATTGTAAAATGAAGTATGTTTACAACAATAAAGTTTACATAGTCTAGGTCGATCTTGAACCTAAAAGTTGTTTGCATGCTGATAAAGATAAATAAATTCCTTTGAAAACATTGACACCAACCATACAAGTGGAACCCATGAAAGAGAAAGAAAAAGAAAAGCATAATGAAGAAGTTAAAAAGTTATTGGAAGATGATTGGGGTTCCTTAAATTTCACACCAATATTCATGGGAAAATACTTGAACACAACAAAATAGTCTAAAAGGGGAAAATAAAAAGTAGTAATGTTGGCACAAAATGCAACAAAATCTTCAAAAGAATCCACTAATCAAAACTTTAGAAGAAGAAACAAATTACACAATAAACTTTGATGAAGTTGATTATGATCAGCCATCGAATCCAAAAGAAATGGAAAAGATTTATGGAAGAGGTTATGGACTTATGAAACAACTTAGTTATAGTGGAAAAAGATGTGGTACTAGAGAATAAGGTATCAGTGTCCCTATAGAGCCTAACACACAAGAAACACTAGTGGTCTTGATTATTGTCCTTCAAAAGAAATAAAAACATCAAAAAATACTTCATTCCATACCAACACTATTACAAAAGATTCTTCTAAGGAAAATTTAACCCTAGTGCATCCTGTACTAATAGAATTTAGTGGTCTTGGTTATGATCCTTTGAAATAAATGAAAGAATCAAATAAATCTTCACTTAACATCAATTTCATTATGCAAAACAATCATAAAACATGTCTTTGTAATGATTGGAGTTCATTAGATTTTATGCCCTCCACTAAAGGAGAGTATAAAATCTCAAAATCTAAAGAGTCTTTTGTAAGTATGACACCTTGTACTAAGCAAGAGATATGTTTGTCACAAAATAAAAGAATATCCTCTACTTCTGATCAAGAGAGTATCTTTTCAAGACTCATCCAAGGTCACTTGATATATCTCCCTCCAAAAACTCAAAATAAATGGTACAACAAGAGTTCATTTTGTGCATATCATAGAGTTCATGGTAATTCTACTAATGAATGTAAGGCTTTAAGTGATAAAATTCAACATCTTAAGGATTGTTGGGCTCTTCCTTGTGTTGAAGCACCTAGTTCCTTTAATTAATACTAATTTTCATTAATCATCTCGGCTCATCCTTGTCTTGCACTAAGTGGGGGAAATTGATTAGGTAGTGTTGTCCTCGTATGGCACTTGTCGTTGTCTCTTTGGGCTAGTTGACTACCTACCATGTATATACAAGAGAAAGATTGGGATGTGGATGACATGCCTTAAGTTGGCTCACATGTGATGTACTTTTCTTTCTATGTTTAGCATTATATTTTGGGGGCAACCCTTTATTCATGATGTAGTTTCATTTAGGAACATATGACTTGGCATAGGGATTTGTGAATAAGCTCTCATGTCTGCTTCTACTTTAAAGAAATTTCTCATAGCAATGGAGCTAGAAACCACTTTAAAGTGGGGGAATACATTGACACTCATGGTTTTTTTGGTTTTCTTTCTTCTTGTGATGCATCCTTTTCTTGGTGATGTCATTGGGTTTGACTTCCTTTGAGAGTATGATATTTCTTTGACTTGTGCTCTCTTGGAGAAATTAGGCACTATAACATACCAACCCTTAAATGCAGTAAAATTTCTAAATTTACACCTTGCGAGCAAGTAAATTAGGTAACAATTCATTACAATAATTTTTTTCCTTTATTTATTAAGAATATATGAAAAAAATGTCATATCAAATCACAATAAAGATTCCTTGGCTCTCAAGAAATGGACATCTAATCTAGATATTTCTAACTCCATTTTTTAGAACGTTCCAGTTTGGGCTAGAATTTCTGGGATTCCTATGGAATAATGGAACGAGGATGTCTTCTACATCATTGGAAACTCTGTTGGGGAGCTTTTGTCAATAGATCCAATGACAACGACAAGGAAAAGGCTTGTGTTTTCTAGAATCTATGTGGGGGTGTACTAGAATGTTGACCTCCCTTCTTCTATCAATATTCAATCGAAGCTAGGTACTTGGAATAAAACTATTGAGTTTGAATTGATCCCCTTTGTTTGCTTTAAGTGTAGGAAAACTAGGCACTGAGCGAAGAAATGTTTGCTCAATGCTAGCAAGGATAAAGAGAAACCCTAGCCCAAATTGAAGACTTTCTAGCAAAAATATCCTGAAGGGGATGGAAAAGAGGTCAAAGAGACAACCAATGGAGATTTGGAGAGAAATAAATATGAAGAACATGTGATAACCCCATAAATTCAAGTTGATTTGGCCCTCTAGGAGCCTCACAGGAATAAGCCAGAGAACGAATCTGGAGGGAAGATTGATGGAGAGAATGTTACAGATGATAGTGGGACTGGCTTGGTAGATCAGGATCCTCCCCTTAATAATCTAGAGAATGAATCAAATGGAATCGAGGCTGGAGAGTTAGGCTTGGATGACATCCCTATTCAGGTTTTGTCTTTGGATATTGGGATTCCTTTCCTATCTTCTACTTCTAGAGAAAATTTCCCTTCAAGCCAAGAGTCTTTTCATATCCAAAAAATTATTTATTCTCAAGAAGTTGTCAAGGATACCTTTGTGGGCTTGAGTTAGACTTAGGAGTTCTCAAGTGAGAATTCAACCCAATACAATATTGGAATGATGGACACCATCCTCTTCGATCAAAGGGGGATATTAGATAAGGATTGGGAATCAAGAAAAGAGTTGGATAGTCAAGAAATGGATAGAGATGAAGTCATTTCCCAATCTAGGAAAAAGAAGAAGAAAAATAAACAAAAGAATACTCCAAGTGGAGTCTCTAGTAGAACTAGAGCTAATGAAGATTGTGGAGCCACAAAGAGCAACCAAGGAAAAAAAATTGCAAAATGGTTGAGAGAGCATGGTAGTTTTGAGGATATTGTGGATGGTGTTTAGAAGACCATTCCCAAGATTTGCAAACTCCATTCTCCTGATAAGATATGAAGATTATGTCATGGAATATAAGGGGGTTAAATAGCCTCCATAAGTAGGATGTGCTGCAAAATTTTGTGAGGGACCATAAACCTAACATTTTACTTGTTCAAGAAACCAAAATGCCTAAAAATAAAGTGGAAAAGATTAAGATGTATAAGTTTTGTGGAGCCGATGGAAACAACTCTAAGGGTGCCTCAGGGGAAATTGCTACCTTATGGAACTAGAATCTTATCATAGGGGAACCTTTGATTGTGAGCTCAAACCATGTTGCAACCATATTTACTCATATCAGAGATAATTTTAGCTGGATTTAGTCAAATATCTATGCTCCTAATAGAAAAGGGGCCAAAAAATCCTTTTGGCTTGAGTTAGCTACCTTCTATAGGATATTCAGTAATGAACCTTGGGTTGTTATGGGAGATTGTAACACACCTCTTTAGGAAAATGAGAAGTTTGAAGAATCCTAGGTTAATCTAGAAAGCAGAATGGACCTTTTGGACTTCATTAATAATCAGACATTGATTGATATGGATTTGCAAGGAGCTACCCATACTTGGTTGAATCAAAGATTTGGTAAGGATCTAATTCAAGTTAGATTGATAGAACATTAATTTCTGATCAATGGTTTTTAAATTACTTCTACTCTGTAAAGGCTCTCTCTAGGGTGGGTTCAGATCATTATCCGATTGGTTTTGTGGCAGACCCTATAATGGCCAAGAGGAATTTTCCTTTTAGATTTGAACAGATGTAGCTTTCCCATCCCCTGCTTCTCTATGAGGTGAGGAAGTGGTGGAACATCATGGTCCCTGGGACTGCTATGTTCAGGGTGGCAAAGAAACTGAGGGAAATTAAATTCAAAATTAGAAGGTGGAATAAAGAAACTTTTGGTAATATTTTTTGCATCAAGTATGATCTTCAACTTGAATTGATGGAAATTCAAGAAAACATATAGCAAGAAGGATATATTGCTAATAACAAAGGGAAATAAAATGAATTGCTTGTGAAGATGCATGATATTATAGCCAAAGAGGAGGATTTTTAAAGATAGAGATCTAGGGCTCTGTGGCTTTCTACTGGAGATAAAAACACTATATATTTTCACTTGTTTGCTTCTAAAAATAGGGTTGCTAATAGGATCTCCCAAATTGTTTACAATGGAAGCCATTTTGAGGAGGATGAAGACATTAGAAGACAAGTTGTCTTTTTCTTCAACAATCTCCTTTTAGTGAATGATGGAGTTATTCAAGAAGAAAAATATTACCTTTTAGAGGCCATCCCTAAACTTTTTAGGGAAGAAGATAACATAATGCTTTCTACTATACCTTCCAAGGAAGAAATTAAGAAAGCGGTCTTTTCTTTTTGAAGGGAACAAGGCCCTAGGCCCTGATGGGTTTCCAATGTTCTTCTTTCAGTGGTGTTGGGAGATTGTTGAAGATGATGTGGTGAATTCAGTTAAAGAGTTCTATGGCTCAAGGAGTCTGCTTAAGGAACTTAATGCTACTTTTATGGTCCTAATTCCCAAATGAATAGGAGTTGTGTAGTTTGAAGCTTTCAAGACCATAAGCCTTTGTAACTCTTTCTATAAAATTATCTCTAAGGTGTTGACTTCAAGGTTACTTATTATTCTACCCTCTCTGATTTCCCTGCAACAAAATGGCTTCATTCTTGGGAGGAAGATCCTCGATTCAATAATTAATATCCATGAGAATATCCACTCTCTAGTGGAATCTAAAACTGAAGGCTTTCTCCTAAAATTGGACATTTCAAAAGCTTATGATTGAGTGGATTGGGATTTTTTCCTCAATATTATGACGATGCTTGGCTTCAGTAATAGAGTCCTCCAGCTGGTTGTTCAACTCATTTCTACTGCATCCATCTCTATAATGGTTAAGGGGTCTCCCTCGCATTTCTTTAAGAACTTGATAGGTTTAAGAAAGGGAGATCTAATATCCCCTATTTTATTTACTATAATGGAATAATGTCTTGGGAGAAATTTGAAGAGATTGGTTGATCAGGGTTCTTTAGTGGGGCTAAGGTCCTCTTCTAGTAACCTAATTTGTTCTCACTAGTAGTTTGTTGATGACACCATGTTGATGGGGAGATCAACAGTGGTTGTAGCTAGGAGTCTAAAAAAAATCTTGGATGAGTATGACAGGGCTTCTAGAAAAATTGTTAATAGACATCAAAGCTCTATTTTCTTCTTCAAAACCCCTAAAGCCAGAGAGAGCAAGATTGCTAGAATTCTAGGGTGTGGAGTGGAATCCTTACTTTCTATTTATCTTGCCTTGCCTTTATGCCTTAAACCTCTTGATTCCTTCTGGAGTTCGTTGGTGGATGGGTTCAACAAAAATCTTGCTAGTTGGAAATTTTCTCTTCTCAATCAAGAAAGTAAAGTCTAACTCCTCAAAACTACTCTTCAGAACCTTCCAATATATGATTTAAGTCTTTTTAATATCCCTTACAAATATGCAGAAGCTATTGAGAAAATCCAAAAATGGTTTCTCTGATTGGGTGTTGAAGAAAGAAAAAGAATGCCTCTTATAGGTTGGGACTTTGTTTGTAGACCTAAAAAATTGGGAGGTATGGGTCAAAGAAAGATCACAATGATGAATAGAACACTCCTTGCTAAGAAAATTTGGAGAGCTTTCTCATCCAACAGAGAATGGAAAAATATTTTAAGAAACAAATATATGGCTAATATTGGATCTCTTAAAACTTTGTTAGACTCTCCTAATTTTCCTCGTGGATCAACTTGTTGGAATGATATGATTAGAGGGAGAAATATTATGGATTTAGGAGTTGGGTGGAGTAGAAGAAGCAAGAATCAAGCTAGGTTATGGGAGGATAGATGGTTATTGAAGGTTCTCCTTATTTCCAATGAAAGGTTTAATAGGTGGGCTGATACCTGCAAAGTGACTTTTGGTACTCTTGTTAAGGACTATTGGAGAAATGGGGGGTGGGTGAATCTGCTCTAGATTAGCTCAGATCTTGTTCTAATTCAATCTTCTTTGATGGCTATTAGGATGAGGTCATGTCAGTAAGATGATATCTTAATTTGGATAGCTAACCCTTCAAGAAGCTACTCTATTTCTTCAGCTATCTCTTTTCTATCCCTTTCTCAATCCCCCTCTCCCTTTTGGGCCAAAGCTTGGATTCTGACTCCCAAAGTTAATATATTTTTCTAGGTCCTTCTTTAGAATAAAGTGCTCATGTTTGACAATATTTGTAAGCGTGGTTTTCAGATCCCTATCTGATGCTACCTATGTAAGGAAAAGGCAGAAATAACCAACCATTTATTTCTTCATTATCCATATGTGGCAGCTATTTGGGGAAGATTTTTGGCTCTGTGGAATTTTTTTTGGGTTTTTTCGCAATTCTATCGAAGAAATTTTCATCCAATGGAATTCTCCTTCTCTGAATCCTTCTACTCGAAGATTATGGGCTTTTACTTTCTTGTATATAGCTTGGAGTGTGTGAAAGGAATGGAATAATAAAATCTTTAGGGATAAGGAAACTTTGGAGAACATTGTGTTTGAGAAAACCTTCAGATTAATTGTGGACAATTTCAATATCATACCCCATTAGGAGAATATGAGGGAAGCGGTGGTCTATTCTTCCTATGACCTCAGGATGGCGAAGGACTAGAACATCAAATGTGATGTGTCAAAGGCCACAAAACTAGCTAAAAAGGACTGTGAATGAGTCTGTTGGAGTTATCCGCCTAGAGGCTAGACAAAAGAAAACTTTGATGTGGCAGCAAAGGGAAACCCAGGTTTAGCTAGAAGTGGGGGAGTAATAAGGGATTATAATAATAAGTTTGTTGTGGTGATGGAAATCTCCTTAGGTACACAATCTAATCATGTGGCTGAAGCCATTGGGGATTTTTACGTTATCAACCTTGCTAGTAGAATGAGTGTTAAAAATATTTGGTTAGAGGGTGATTCTAAAAACATTATTGATTGCATCCTTGGTAAATCCCCTCCCTCGTGGTCCATTAAATGTTGGATCAAAGATGCTAAGGCTCTTTTATCCAAATTTGATAAAGTTAGAATTACTCATGCCTTTAGGGAAGCCAACAATGTGGCTGACTTTTTTGCTAATGAGGGGGCTAAACAAAAAGGATATAATATGTGGAAGAATCTCAATGACTTGGGAGTTGACATTAGAGCCTTGATTGAGTATGATATTATTCATGGGAATGTTGCCACTTTTTCTGATGATGAAGGAGAATAAGGCCAAGTACAGAGTCATCATAAGATTTGGTAGGGCCATAGTTATTAACTCTACTGGATGTAAGAACTGTCACATTTTGTGGGTACTTTGGTTTGACTATTGCATTTTGATTCTGGGTTTTATCTTTTCTAGCAATGAAAGCGACGTGAAAGTGAAAATGAGGGGAAGCAGGAAAAGAGTGGAGCCAACTAGCTATGAAATGCACAAGCAAAATCTGAAGGTTTGGAGGAAAATCATGTGTGGTGGGCTTCTACCATTCATCAAAAAGCTTCACAGTCCTTACCCAGAAGTTGCTGCATATTTTTCCAAACACTGGAGGAATGGAGAAATTTTTCTCTTTGGCAAGAAAGTTAGTGTGGACAAGAATCTCATTGGGGTGGTCACTGGTCTTTCAATAGAAGGGATGAAGTTCTTCTGTGAGAAATTTTTTTATGACGAGGCTGTTATCAAGTTTCCCAAAAAAGACAAAGAAAAGAAAAAACTGATCAAAATTTCCAATAGCTACTTTGACATTGATTCTTTCAAGGCGTTATGAAGGAAAATGATCATAATTATAATAGAATACATCATGTTGGATGGAAGATTTACCAGAGTTTATGGTTACCATTTTTCCCTCAATCATTTTTGTCATAAGGTAAGGGTTTCATTCCCTCACTATCTATTCTACTCCTTGAGTAATAGCATGGAAGATCATAAAAAGAACCCTAGGAAGTATCATGTCTTGCATACTGGCCTTATTCGGCTTAGTTATGAACATTTTAAAAATATTTTGGCTTTTTCTAACCCTGTCCTAGCTTTGGCCTCTAAAGATTATGATACTAATAATAGCCTTCCTGAGGAAAAAGATAACCAGGACCATGATTGGAAAGACGAAGACCCTCCTTCCCCCAAAAATTTGGGCAAGAAAACCCCACTAAGAAAGACCTTGACCAAAAAAGTGTGCCCTGTGAAAACCCCTGTTTGCTCTACTCAAAAAGAGAATTTAAAGAATAAGGACCCCCCTACCAACAAACTGGTCTCCAATTCTAAGGACTCCCAGGAGGATAAAAGTGAAGCCCCTAAAGCCAGTGAGGAGTCCTATACCTCTTACCCTGCCACAGAGAGAAAATAGACCTAGATTCCCTAGTAATCTTAACCCTGAAGACCAATACTTTAAGCCCGACTGGGAGTTTCCTGATGATATTTTAGCAATAGCTAGAAATGGGGCTATTGATTATTTCAGGCTTATGAGGTGGATTTTTCATGAGATAAAGGACCTCAATTTAAAAAATAAGGCTCTAACTAGTCAGCTGGAAGAAATGAAAGCTAAAGGGGTTACCCAAAATACTATTGAGGTTGTGTGTACTGATGAGAAAATGAGGTTGATGGCTGAGAGCCTTCAATGAAATTTTGACCTTACAGATAGAATGAAGAAGGATTACGAGGTTTAGATTAAATTTTTAGAGAGAGAATTGAGAAAAATTAGGGACACTATGAAAAATATCATGGAACAAAATCACAAAATTGCTAAACATAACACCACTTTCTTGAGAACTATTGTTGAGAAAGTGGAAAATATCCATAAGGATTATTTGGTGGTAGATTTTGATGCTAATAAGGAGAAAAGAAAGATTGAGGAAGCTGGCATATCGAAGAGGACGAGAGCTCACCTGAAGAGAAAGGTTGATTTGACGCCTTTGTAGATTTAGGCTCAAAATAAGGGTACCCAGGATATGTGCAACCTTGAAGTTGAGGTTGTTGATACTTTAAAGTATTTAGGTTAGTTTTATTCTGGTCTTATTTTGTTGGCCTATGTTGGCTTTAGGTTGGTGGTCGTGGTCTTCTCTTGGTTTTTTCTGTTGGGCAGCCTTCCTATTTTTGTGAGTCTGTAATGTTGTATCTCTCTTTTGCTTGTAAACTTTGTGGTTTCAGGTCCCTGTAAAACCTATTTTTTCCTTTATCAAAAACTTAATAAGTTACAATAGAACAATAATACATACATAGCTCCAATGAGCTTTAGAACAAATAGTTGTAAGACGGTCCAGGATCCTTCCTTTCAAATCTTGGTTCTTATTTCACCTACTGTGGAGGAGAAGCATCACACGATCGCTTTTCCACCAACCACAGACTCATAATGAGGCCCTCCTCACATGTTTATCATTCAATAGATGGCCCTTCCCTTCAATGAATAAATTGGTAGAGTAACTGATAACGACAACCAACTAAGCATAGTGATGTGTCCTACAAATCTAGAACTTGTAATCCCACAATCTTTGTCTAGTATGTAAGATTGGATCACGATGAACTGACAGTGTTGGTCTAGGTAGTCACATAATCTAGAGTGGAGTCTCGGACATTAAACTACTTTGATCAAAGATTTCTCATTTAGTACTTTGAATGAAGTCATCTATCACATACACTACTCAGGGCCGATTTTACTTAAAGGCCATCTTAAGCTACACATAGGTATATCCTTCAATGGATAGTCTTTCATCCTAAATAACCTATTAGCATATAAACTACTTAGAATAAATCTAATTAACTAGTAAGTACACAAGCAAGGTATTTCCTTTAATGGATATTCTATCATCCTATCTAGATAACCTAAATACTTGGAATAAGCCTACTTACACTTAAGTACACAAAATCCCTCCCATACTAGATTATCTATCCTAGGAGTAAACACAAGCTTTCCTAGTTAATTCAATAACTTAGCTAAGTGTACCACATGTGCCTTCCGTGTTCAATTATACCTAGTATAAAATACTTATGACAAACATACCTCCTATCAAGGAGTAAAATACAAACATAATACATGGCCTCAATTGAAGAGTTATCATAATAATAGAGGACTCCATTTGAGAGTATCACCTCTTTTACCAAGTGGGTTTAAGCTATGAGTTCACTCTTAACAATATGATAACTTCATACATTTAAGTGTGCATTGACACTAATCAAGTAACATAGCTCTAACTCACCAGGTCTCACTAAACCTATCAATTCATAAGTAACCCACTAGCTATCTATTATAATCAAATAACTAGCTATGAGCAGCCCATGTTTAAACATATTTAGTATAGTTGAATACCTATGTAAAGAAATCTCTACGACATATCTAGTATAGCTATATATATATGTCAAGAATTATCTCCTACTATGGAGTACATAAAAACACAATACAAAACACCATATAAGCTTCAATTTCATTTTCAAAACACTCTGATTTCTATATTGCAGATACTAGAAAAAAAATATCAATCCATGCATGCAAGGCACATCATTCAAAGTAAAATAACAAAGAAGAAGAGATCCTCTTTCCTATTATCGCTTATCCAAATTAAAGACAACAAGGTAGCCCTCTCCAATAGCAATTAGCTTGATAATCAACTTCTCACAAACAACTCTATCTCACTTGTTGATAGCTTACTTCTCTCAAATAGCAATGTTACCTCTTACAATAGAACACTCTCTATTTATCACTCGTAAAATAAGATAAAAATAGTTGGTAATAACTCTGAAATAATGAATTGCAAAATATGTATAATCTCTTGGGAAAGAATGTGTCCCTCTCAAGTGAAATGGTTTAGCTATTTATAGAGCAACCAAGCAACCACAAAGCCTATAGTTTAGGCATGCAAAAAGATAACATGCTTCATGCAAAGTAACTCAACAAAAAGGTGGTGATAAAATAAGCTCAGACTCAACAAAACCTCCTACAGATTGACTAGTTTCCTTGACAACAATCCAAGACTTACATTCAAAATGCACATGGAGAATTTGAATTGTTTCAATGAGAAGAAATCTACAGCAATTCAAACTCAAACGTGGCACCACTTGGTATTCTATTTCCTTCATATTTGGTGTGGCCAAACTCAATCAATTCCTATTTTATGACAACAAGATACTATTGATCCGAATGGTGAATTAATTGACTTTAGCTATTTATTACGTTGGCAAAGTCAAGCATAGTCTTAATAAAGACATCGACCAAGTCAAGTATTTGATAGACAACAATAAAAAATATAATGCAACTACTAAAATCATGTGCCATTCCTCATGGTAATCAAATTAAATTTAAAAATCATAAGCTATTAAATTGGCCTCCATTGACATAGTCAATATCGACCTCCATTCATAGTCTCTATTGACTACAAAATAACCATATAATTTTCAGCTTTAATGAATAAGAGATAGTCAATCTAATTATAATATATAATATGTTTAATATATATAATATATTATACACACACACACACACTCACACACACACATATATATATATTCTTAAATACTATCTTGTATTTATATATGTATATGTATATATGCATAACCATTATTATAACATATATATATTTGTATTTACACATAATAATAATGGTAAAGGAATAATATATATACACACATTCTTCTCAGAAATGAATGTACACAAACCTATATGCATACTATTATATACATTTGTATGTATATATATATTATCAAGTACATATGCCCATACACATATATACCAGTTTACAAGAATTATCTAATATTTATAATATTAGTCATATACACATTCTTCTTCATTGATAAGTATGTACAATGTGTGTAGATCTATGTATATATTGAAAATGTGTAACCTATATTCTGATGCATATTATATAATTGTATGCATGAATTTCCATTTCAACATATCTACCTAAATACATCTTATGTATATTCTCTTATCAATGTAGATACATACATACATTCACAATGAAGGACTCACTCATATCCAAAGAGACTCGACAAAACTATGAACAAACATACTAACATGGGGAAGGATTCACAAGCTCAAACAAATAAAGATTACCCAGTAATGAATGTAGTAGTAAAAAAGACTCTTAATGTAGACATTTAGGCTAAGGATGACTTACCTATTACCCACAAACTGACTCAACTTAGTCTTTCTAATGTGGTGTGTGTATATGCTCAGATAGTTTACTTTTACAAGTTACCCGACCACGATCTTCTCCCAAGTGATACTTCCCCTCCCCTAGAGAAATGAACAATTACTTGCAACCATTAACATATGGCTATGGTAGTCAATTGTTCACAACATATGCAGTATACATAAACATCTCCAAAGTTAGAATAATGATTCAATAATCGTCTATTCACATATATGTAATATTTCCCCATGAAAAAACATCAACTGAGATAACATCAAATGAAATAAAATTAACATTGATAACATGCTATGAGCATAATTTATTCATCTCTAAAATTTACTTTACATTCACATTTTACCAGGCTCTAAAGTAATAGTCAATAGTAATTACACAATTTGGGATGTAGCATATTCCCCCCCTTGTGAATCATCATCCCTGATGATTTATATCCTTTTAACATATAGTTAAATTCAAATAAATTTATCTTACAGTACTAAATTATCAAAATACATAAGATTTATAAAACACTCATCCTATGTAGCAACCTTGTCCTCCTTGGACCTTGCTTCAAGTGCCCTCACTATCGCATAGGAAAATCTTGTATGCCTCACACATACTCACTCTCCTAAAGAGCTTTTTTATATTATAATATGTACACATCCTAGATATAATAGTAGCTATACATGAAACCTAAAATATAGTGATAAAAAATTATTGGCCCATGAATATATCCGTAGTATAATCCAAATAGATAAGGAATGTTGGTGCATTATACACTACATTGTGGGTCCCATCCTTCCTCTTTGGTTTTACACTTTCCCATTTTGAGCATAACATTGCTCGTGGACACCTATCAAATTGATAATGCCTAATACTTGGGTAAAAGCACAAACAGTGTCACACTTTATAAAGGAATCGGTCAACAACAAAAAAATTGAACTTCGACCACATAAAAGTGGTCTTTATGTTTTGAATTTCAAAATGGTGTAAACTAATAAATGTAGAACTTTTGGTGTAGTTTATTCCTATAATTTTTCAAATTTAAAAAAAAAATGTTTTTATTATGTTTTATCAATTTAAGGACAAATTTTGGAATGCTGAAAATTTCATAAAAGAGTGACTTCACGGGCCGTAAAGAAACAAATTGAAAAAAACTTTATTTCTCCCTATTTTTTTTTCCAAATAGGCAATTTCAATATCTTGTGCATGGAAAAAAAAAATCACATTTGATGTATATTTTTCTCGTAATAACATTTTAAAGTCAAACATGTCAGAATTTGACAGTTTTCACGGGCCGTCAACTAATTTCAATTTTTTCAATCATTTTCAAAAAACAAAATATACCCTTTTGAAGTAGACTCTCTCCTCTTATGCCTCATATAATATTTAAAACATTTTAATAAACTTTACTATCATTTTTTTAATATCAAATCAGCCTCTTTTTTAATTTTTAAAACCTACTTGCATTATTTTAAAAATAAAAGATATCAAAACTAATCAAAATATTATAAAAATTCTATATTTGGATTCTACACTTCAAGCTCTACAAAAGGGTATTTTTATTTTTTGCAAAAAAATCAATCTGACTAGAGAAATACTCTGCCAAAAATGAATGTTTCAGAAAATTCTGAAAAATGATGAGTAAGCTGCCATGTAGGATGCCAACTAGATGTTTTCGGCCGACACGTTTTCGGCGGTTTCGGCCGAAACCCTATCGGCCGGGAATGAATCGGCTAATCGATCGGAACTTTATCGGCCGATAAGTACTCGGCCGAAAACTAATGAAATAAAATAAAGTTATTTTTTTTCAAATTTATCAAATTAAAAAAATTCAAAAATAACAAATATTTCAAAATTTTCTCGACTATTTTCGATTAAAGAAGATTTATTTCAACATTTTGGAAGGTTTATCATTTCTGAAATTTACAAGACGTATTTCGACAAAAAAAAAAGGCATTTGGAGAAGAGGAGAGATATTTTTAAGGTGTATTGATCTTTAATTTATTTAATTGATTATGTTTTTTATTGAAAATGCATTTGAAGTTTGTTTTCACTTTTTTTTTTATTAAAATATTAACATCAAAGAAATATGTGTAGAAATATATTCATTATTCAATTAAAAATATTTTATGTTTTGCATGTTTATGTTTATTAAAAACTTTTGTTTAAATATTTTATGTTTATGTTTTGCATCTAGTTACAAGCTTTTTAAAATATTTATGCTATATTACATGTACATGTTTCATGGAAAGCTTATGTGTGTACAAATTTGTATGTAGGCAATCATTCAAATTTGAGTGTAATTTGTGATGGCAAATCCAAGGGCTAGATCGAGGAAGTATGATCGAACACGAGTAAGACAAAGAAAGAGAAAAGCGGATGAAGGAACATCTATTGAACAACAACCCATGGAAAATATTGATGATCAAGGTGACGTACAGGTACAAGAACAAACTTGTTGATGGTGTTTTTATGCACTTCACAACACAGGCATTGCAGGGTGCACTACCTCTCTTGAAAGACAATCTCCCACAATTGAGTTGCAGAACACTATCCCAAGGTCTCTCGGGTGTCAGGTCATGACAGTGCTAAGATACCTCAGTAGTTTGATGTGATTTGCTGGAATCACAAGGCGGCCTTACAGAAATACAAAGTGTGAGCACAAAGCATGAAGTTGGATCTTCGAAAAGGAGTTTTTTAGCATGAAAGCAGTTATGCGTTGGCTGTAGGTTCAAACAGCAGTCTCAAACTCCATCTGGTTGTTAGATTTGGCTTTATAAGATGCAATGAACCTTGGTATTGTTCAGTTTCTAAAGAAAGTGAAAAAAGAGCGAAGGGGAAGAAAAGTTCCTAAGCCTAAAGCTTGCTGCGAACAGTGATAATGGAGTTCCTGCAATGGACAATTCCTTCAAAACAATATCCCACTTAACCAAGGATTTCACAGTATCATGGAAATTGTGCTATCTTCTAAGGGCTGCAGATTTTTATCCTTCATCCACCACATACATGCATGAACTAAAGATAAGTGTTTGGGCAGCTTTAATCAAGTCCAGGCTAACTTTGCACAGCTTCTACCTTCAGCAAACAGCAAAAAGTATGGACTAAGGGATCATCAACAAAACAGGAATTTTCACAATCAGCCAACAACATTCCTAAAATTATCAAAATAACATGAACAGCTAACTAAATAGCAAAGAGATCTAAACTAAACATCTAATATTGGAGAAGTGAATCAATTGACATGAGAGAAAACAAGGAAATGCACCAAGTCAATGCTATTTCTCATAAATTTCAGCAGCATGCCTTTACAACAACTCAACTCTCTCTTTTGCAAATGAGAGGAGTGCTCTATTTATAGTTTCCCAAAAGTCAAATGAATGGCCAAGATTCATTACAATTGTGTGGCCAAGATTCATTACAAAATAGGGTTTCACCTACCCCCAATTAGATTTTCAATTAAAAAACATTCTTTGTCCTTTCCCTATTTCGTCATCTAGCGGATGACACTATTTGCTTTTTGTCTTGTAGCTAATTGTTGTTTCTTTGGCTGTAGCTACTCTTCTGGGAGGTCCTTCTCCTTGGCTGGGCTGTCTAGTTGCTCCTCGGAGGCTGTGTGCTCGATATGCTTGAGGATTATGGCCTGGAGCTTGTCTACCTCGAGGATTTCGCATCTCAACGCCTGGTAGCTCCATTCTTTGGCGTTGTCTTCCAGCCGCTTCCAGTCCTCATCATACTTTGAGCCCTGATCTCTGAATAGCTCTGATCTATCGAAGGCACGGGCAGCGAAACTCAGGAAGTCCGTTGTGATATCTCCGGCTGTCCCGTCCTTCATCTTTTCCTCAAAGTATGACCTGACCTTTTCTGCATCTAATTGCACCGTGGGCGTATCATGGCCCGTTATCAGCTTAAGGTACTCGGCGCATTCAGCTCAGATTTCCTTGATCCATGCAATATCCGGATCCACCCTGCTCTGGATTTGTTCCATCCTCTCCTTCCGGTTGATGAGGTCTCTGCGCCACACGTCCACCAACCAGTGATCCTCCTTCTTCAGTTCTAGCTTTTCTTCCCACGTGCTTTCTGGCATTTGAAGGATGGCCTCAACCCTTGGGAAGGCGAAGTCGTAGATTGCAGGGAAGCCGGTGCAGAGTTTCTTCGTGCTTTCCAAGGATTGAACCAGGTCCAGGAACTTGTTGGCTATCTGCACAGCCAAGCCGATTCCTACGTTTCCGACGCTCGCAACTCGCTGGAACCAATCCTCCGTGGTCTTCTCCAAGTTTGTCCTCCTCTCCAGCTTATCTATCTGTTCCTTGGAGAGCAGCTGTGGCGCGGCCGTCGAGGTAGTGGGGAGGTCGTCTATTGAAGACCACTGCTGGATGTAGTCGGTTAGGGCAGCAACCTGCGCCTTTAGCTCATCTTTAGTGACCTTGTCCTGTTTAATCAGATGCACCACCGTGGCCACGGACTCCTCCAGATGTCCGACCTTCTGCTCCCTAGTTGTTGTCCCCAGGTCAATCGTGGAGATATTGTAGCTTACCCCGGCCTGGCCAACAGTTGGCGTTGCTACTTGTGCAGCTCGGGAGCCAGAAGCATCCATGGTTATCCTGGAACGGACCTTAGGCTTCTTCTCCTTCTTCGTTACGGTCAGGGATCGAGCCAAGATGGCTTCCAATCTCGACCTCGGGTCGCTCAGAACAGGAGTAGTCTTTTCGAGCTGCTTTTCCAGCCAGTCGGGCATGACAGATTTGTCTTTGGGTGCCTCATGGCTGCCTTCACCCTTCTCCGTTAACTGTAAGATCTCTGCCTCTTCCTCCTTTTGAAGCTCTTCCTTTTCCTTGGCAGCATCCTCCTCCTCGTCAGAGTCTTGATAAAACACGAGGCGCTTAACGGGTGCCTTGGTGGTCAATATCTGGGTAGGATCTTGTTCTTTTGCTGCCCCCTCTTCTTTCCTTTCCTCAGCAGCCTCGGGTTCGGGGCTCTCCACAACGTGGGTCTCGGCCTCAGGTAAATTCTTTTCAGGCTGCCTCTCTTGTGGCTGTCCTTCTTCATTACGTGGCGACCGTTCTGCCTCTTCCCCAACATCTTTTGGCTGCTGAGCCAACTCTTCTTCCTCGTCTTCATCGAAGACCCGAATAATTTCCTTGGCACCCGAGCCATCCTCTCCATCCCCGCCCTTGGAAGAGCTCGTCTCTTCTTCCTCGTAGGCCACCTCGTCGATGGTTCTGTGCATATATTCTAGTTGCTCATAATAATCATTGGCCTCCTCTTCGATAGGCTTCGAAGCCTCTTGTTCCAGCTCTTCCAACTCTTTGGAAATCTGCATTGTGGCCTCCATGGCCGGCGGACCTGTTGGCGGTTGCGAAGGCTGAGCTGTTGCTAGGGCTTGGGCGAGGGCCGCCTGGAGTGCGGGGTCCATTAGGAGTTGCGAGAGCTCGGGGGGAAGACTCTGCAGGTGCTGTGTAATAGCCTCGGGCATAGTGGAAAGGGGAACCGGCGATGGGATTGTTGCTAGAGGCAGGGAGGTAATGGGTGACATGGCAGCAGCAGAGGAAGGGGAGGTGGTCATGCTAGAGGAGGAGTCAACATTGATAATTGACCCGGCCGGGGGCGAAGGGGCGAGATGGACAGAGATGTCCACTGCCGGCGGAGATGATGCGACCATAGTTTGAGAAGCGGGCAGTGCACCAGTTGGGGGAGGAAGGAGCAAAGGGGGTTGCGCCTCCGTTGTGATCACTGTTCTCTTGAGCTTCTTGGGAGATGAGCCTCCTGTGTCCTTCGTCGCTTGCTCTGTGGGGTCCGCAGACTGTGCTGTTTCTGCTTCTTTTCTCTTCTGGGACCTGGTGACGGGGGGAGACTTGGAAGTCTCACCAGCTAATGTAGAGGCGGCAACGTCCTCCGTGGCGCCTGGCCCGCTCTTGAGCGCTTCATATGTTAGAGCCACCCCCTGTCGCTTCAGTCGAGCGACCCGCCCGTCGACCCACTCCCTAGTGCGAGCTATGATAGGCTGGGTGATGGTATCTAGGTCCTCAACCTCTTGTTCATCCCAGTCGATGGAGGGGATTGCCAGGTCGGCAACCGCAGAGTACCTCGGGTGCACCAGGGCGGACTCATCCTCTTCAAGTTGGTCCGGTACCGGAAACAGCTGTACTCTCCTTAAAAACTGCACTGTCATTCGCATGTAGTGTCTCTGGCGGACCTCCTTATCATCTTTACAATCCGCCCATAAATATTCAACATGGTACTTGTGGGCGTATGCCGGCCCTAGGGCCTTCCTGACATGGCCATGTGGGTCCATCCGTGGGCGAGCCGTGTACCATTCAAAGTTATATTCTTTGAGTTCATTTTCTGAGCTGCCGGCGCATTGAGATGTTTGCAGTCGATAGAGGCCCTGGCCGAGGGTCATGGGATAGGGGATCCCTGCTACGTGTTTTTGGCCGAAGACTGCCTGAATATGTTGGAGCTGCCGGGAAAGCTCCAGGAGAATGATCCTATCGTTCGGGTATCTCGGCAATTTGTTCGGCCGTTCCGTGAATCTTTGGGCACGGATGTAAGTGAACTTGGGGAATTGAATGTATAAGAAGGCATACTCCTTCAGGAGTTCCCTGGCGCTGTGGGATACCCTTATCTCGAAGTCCCCGGCCACCAACCTGATAATGTGGCCTATGAAGGCATCATTGACCCGACAGTACTCCTTCTTGAAGTAGCGGTATTGTAGCTGAGGGTACCGGTCAAAAGGCTTGAGCCCTCATTTGTGATCCCCATCCGGCGCCGTGAAGAGTCCACTATACTGTCTCTGACCTGCCAAGGAGTACACCAGGTATGAGGTCATGTAGAACTTGTTGCTTTTCTTGACATTCACGAACTGCTCGTGGAAGCAGTTGCTGATAATACTCCCCCAATCGAACGAGCTCTTGGTTTTCACGTCCTCGTTTCCTCGTATGATTTGCTCAATATAGTAAGCCATCCACTCCTGGAAGTAGGCGGCTGCTGGGAGGCCCATGACCCTGCTTAGCATGGTTATCAAGTCATGATAGTCTTCTTGAAAATCGCTGCGGAACAGCTCTTGGGGAACCTTTGCAGCGCTGCCCCGTCTCTCCTTTAGCCAGTAAATGTTAATTGACTTCTTGCAGCCCAATGGATTGGCATCCCATGCCGCCTGACACTGCTCCAAAGTGGGGATCTGCATGTGCGGGAAAGTGGGAATGTGGAACATTTTTGTGATTCCTGCCGGGCACATGTCGGCCAGGATATTCCCCTCCTTGTCCATGATTGTTCTGGTATCTGTTTGGTAGGCTTCTCGACAAGCCATTACCAGTTCAGGTGCTATCAGAGAGGGAGGGAAGCCGGTAGCTTTGGCAATCCCACTTTGGCGTATCAACCGGGCATTCTTTGTTTTAGGGTCCACTTTGACCCTCTGGGTGAACTCATCTATGTACACCTGGCCGATATTGGTATCCGAGATCTCTTTCCAGTCAGTCGAGACCTTTGACTGGAGCGGTTCCCCCTGAAATTGAAACTTCATTTGGTCCTTATCGTCCTTTCCATGAGCGGCCCTCCCAGACTTCTTACCCTTGTCCTTTTCGGTAGAGGCCCCTGAAGTTCCTGCGGCCGATTCCATATATCCTGCAAGCAAAGGGCGAAGTCAACACAACAAAACACCGAAAACGTTAATGTTAGTCTGCATTAAGAGCATATCATCTAAATAATCATTCAAATACATCGTAAATTTAATCCTCAGATTATATCGATTTCATTTTAGAGCAATTGAGCAATCCGGGCCTGGAGGGCCGGACTTCCCTGGCAGGAATGCTGTCAGGAAGGGAAAACATGAGCGAAAGCTCCCGGGGACACCCGTTGGCCAAATTTTGATGTTTTAAGGGGTCCATGATGGAGAACGGC
>VDFB02138111.1:0-11028 GCA_007258455.2 Sequoia sempervirens
TGCATCAACACACACTTAATCAAACAAGATGACTTTGATTTTTGATTTAAAGGATTTTCCAAAATTCTAGCATGAAGGATTTTTCCAATATTTCTAATATTTTTTAATGAGATGGGTTTTGATTAATGTTTGAGGATGGGTGAAAGTGTTGATTTTGATCCTAAGTGAACCTAGAGAGACTTTTTCTTACAAGACCTCAGTATTGAAGAACATACTATACTTCCTATGTGAGAAACTCAAATCATTGAAAAAGACTTGGAATTTGACAATAATAGAATGAGTAAAAATTGGGATTATCTTTTGAAGCACGTTTGTAGAAATTATAGAACAATCTCTCTCTAACTTTGTAAAGTATTGAAAGAAATTTCTTGAGAGCTCTTGGACTAAGACACTTGGTAGAATTTGGTTTTCATATTTTGATCTTTCGGGAAATCATTTGAGTAAACACATGTGTGGGGTTCAATTTTTTATTATCTTTCATAATAAGTCATTTTTACCATAAACACTTTCTTGCATAGCTTTCCAAACTAAATGTCTAATTCCTCAATTTCTTTTCATCCCACAAAGTCCATTATGTAGAAATCAAGAAAATCAAGGTAATATTTCCCTAATGTTGACTTTAGAGAGAGAAAATTGAGATATAAATCCAAAACTTTGAAGCCTCTAAGGATGAAATCCCTAGGGACAAGTAGTGGCACATGGATTTTTCAAAGGTAGTTGTTCCTTCTAAAGGTTTGAAATTTTGATGACTTGGTTGAATGTTTGTTTTCAAGATTTTGGATCCAAAAAATGTGTTTAACTGACTCAAAGATTGCACAACCCTAGGATGGAAGAGAAAATATTTTTTGAATTCCCACTTGGATAAATCTAGCTTCGCTTATTTAGACAGGATTACTAGAAGCTTGACCACACTAGCTCCCCTCCATAGTGCACACTTCTCGGGTCAGCCAAGCTTCAGTTCTCATGAATCTTCCATGATGATGTTTTCATCTCTATAAAGAGCCACAAGTATGTGGGATATCTCCAGAGGTCTGACCTCTTGATGCCAACACATATTGGGATTTTTGGCTATAAAACAAGGGTTCATAATAAGTGCATCTAGTTCAAAGGAAATGATGATAAACTCCCTTAATAGGTCTCCCAACCCTTAGAACAAGGGATTGGAACATCACAAATAGTGAGTAAGTACATCGGTAGTTTGATAAATCTTTGTTTATGTAAACAAAGAAAGAACACACACAATGCCTTTTCTCACACTAGCAAGTTTTGTTCAATTTTAAAAGCCCAAATTTGAATTGTGGAGGCAATCTTTTAGACAACCTAATATCAATAAAATGCTTTTGATTCTCAAGATTTTTGTGAATTGCAAGAGAATTGCATATGCATTCCAATGGTATTAGTTTGTAAAAAGGATTACAAAACAATATAATCACATGTTTATTTTAGGCCTCAAAAGCAATAAATGGGTTTTTTTTATAGCACCAAATTTGAGTGTTTGAAGTTGTTTGTTCAATTCTTAAGACCCAAAATCAAATCTACTAAGTTTCTAATGTTCTTTTTAACCCTTTGATTGTTCTTTTTTAAGCTTAAAAGAAATGTATTTGAGTCCTAAAGTTGAAGATAACAATATCCAAAGATGAGATTATAAATATCCCCAAAATGTTTAAAAACACTTGTTACAATTGTGAGAAAGAAAGTGTCATATGAAGCCCTTCTTATTTTCTTCCTTCCCTCCTTGATCACCTCAACCTACAAAAGTTGGTCAATCTATAGAAAACAAAGCCACAAAATAGGTCAATGGTCAAAGGAGATCAAAACCAAAAATCACATGTTAAAATAAATTTTAAAATTGACCTTTTACAGGGCAACCCAGCGTTGAAATACACAATGGTATTATTGTTTGGAGCTTCAACGTCGCTCTGTGGAAACCATCACTTTGTGGAGAAACAGAGACTATGATTGTGTCACTATTTTAACTAGTGTCACCCTTTGGATTTTGATAGATCTGACCAGGCTCAGGAAAATTTTTACAAAATCACCTTTTGAATGTAAAGGTAGTGACATTGGACTTATAGTGTCATTTTTTGTCCTCTTCAGTGTCATTGTATCCTAAAATCACAAAAAATAGAAGAAAAAATATTATTGGCCAAAAAAACATGTTAATTTTGAGATTTGTGCCCTCCTCCTAGTGCCAAAATGTGAATGCTTTGCCTAGACCTTCTCAAACATGAATAAACAATCAAACATTAGTCAATAAACAAGTCTTAAACAAACATTCCCCATGAAATTCATTCAAACACAAGAACAAGAAAACAAAGTAAAATATCAAATAAAGCTAATGAAATCTCATTCAAAATGCTCAAACTAGCATCCCATGGGGGAATTGGTGCTTCTTTGACATGGAAATAAGATCTTTCCCAATTCCTTGATAAACTTGATGATAGTTGTGAGATTATTGATGAAAAATGCTAATAACCTAGCTATGGATGATGAATTCTATGCTAACTTTGATGAAAATGTGGATGAACTTGCATAACTTGTGTTAAGAGTAAAGGTTTTAACTTAATTATGTTAATTAAGTTACCTTTATTCCTCTCTTAAGATTTTACTTTAGTTTGCATATTGTTACATTTAATAATTATATTAATTATTAAATGTCTACCTATTAGGGGTTTTTTAGGGTTGCACAATCTCCTTTTATAAGGATTGATCATTGTATTTTAACTCTACTCTTTGTTAATACATTTTTCATATTTTAGAGTTTCAAAACCCTCTCTTTCTTTTTTCTCCATTCTCTTTCCTGTGACAGGTATCTCTTGCATGCAGGTGTTCTTGGGCTCTGAAGTTGGATCTGACAACTTCTACATGGTATCAGAGCAGACCTGTTGTAGGCTATTCTTGTTTTGAAGATTTTGATTCTTGAGGTGTGAGGTTGGCTTTCACAACTTCAACACAGATCAAAGGGGTTTTCCATCATTTTTTAAGAAATTTTCACCTTGATCACTCAAATAGTGCATGCTGGTGAAAAATGGACCTCATAGATGCCCTCAAAAGGCCCCAAAACCCCTATTTTCATATAAAATATGATAAGGTTTGCTGAAAATTAATTTTTTAGTGTTTTGGGGAATCTCAAAAAATGGCCAAAAAAATCCGTACGATTGTATGAATCCATACGGACGAGAAAATTTTTGTTTCATTTTTTTGGTGGCTGCATCAATTTTGATCTGCCTTGATTTTCATGCATGAAAGTTTAGTTTCTTCATTTTTCTATTTTGATCTTTGTTTTCCTCAATCAAAATTAGGATCATACTTTTTTGCACTCTAGAGGCATTAACTTTTGCATATGAGCTCCATTTTAAGCAAACAAATAGGCATTGGAAAGGTGTTTATGTGATCTTTCTAGATCTATTATTTATTTTTCAGAATCTACCCTAGGTACTTTTTTATTTATTTTTTGTGTTTTCACATTTGTCAATTACTTGGACTTTTTGGCACCTGGAAATGATTTGTTTGCGTGGGATGGATTTATTTGATCTGATTTATTAGTATTGAGGTCAATTATTCTTAGATGTTTTAATTTGAAGAGTTATCATGGATTTTTCTACTCACCCTTCAGTTGTTTTTCTGGAACCGGGTAATTATGAGTCATGGGCAAAGGGCATACTTACACACTGTAGGTGGCTTAATATTTTTCCTTATTTGTATGATCTCATACCTAAACCAGCAACTTCAAAGGGAAAACTAGCTTGGGATATCATTAGAAATCACATAGTAGGACTTATATTGTCTAGTGTTGATTCTGACACTGTGTGGGCTATACTCGGGCATTGATTGTCCTCACTCACTTTAAACCCCATCTTTGGGAGACTATGGAGACCCCGGTCTTTCTCCATTCGAGGATCCTGCTTTGGGTGTCTTGTGCCCATTGGTTGAGAGAGAACGCAGCGCGGTCATGAGTAATTTAGAGGAGAAAGCCCGATTATTTGGGCACTTACGTATTGAGGATGAATTAGAGGATTGTCTCACAGTTCCTACTCTTTAGACTGAGATTATACTTGTATCAGCATCTTCTCCTGTTGTTCCTGATCAGTTTGATATTGTCTCTTCTTTGGCTCCTATTAATTTAGCTAAGCAGGACATCATACATCTTTCAGACATGGCTACTTGGGGATTCCCCAACATCTTGAGTCTTTATTGCAGATCTAGGAGGATTACTTTGAGGATTTTCAGCTCCTCTTTGTTGACAGCCATATTCCAGCTGTTAGCCCACCATCATCTGTGCATTCAGAGGTTGCAGTTTTTGAGTCTTCAGTTCAGTTTGGATTTGACATCTTTTGTTTCAGTTCAGACAGAGAGATTCTTCAGCATCCTATCATGGCACACATCTTGAGACATCTTGGTTCTTCTCTTTTCACAGGGTTTCTTCGACATTGTCCTTTGGATCCATTTCTTCCCAAGGGGAGGAATATTATTTTCCGCTTCAGGATATCTTTCTAGATTCTACATCAGGCATCTACCATTGCGACAGGAGTTTCTTCATTGTGGGGGGGCCTTCTAGTCTCTTTCTATTTCTCTTATGGAGACCATTGTATATGTACTTATATGATAGAAGTTGTCTATGGGGGGTATCATGTTATCCACCTCCTATCCTTCTTTTCTTAGTGCATTGCATGCTTTCATCTCTTTTTGGAGTAGAGTTTTTTCCCATGAGGTTTTCTCTATTTCTCCACTTTATAGAGATTTGGTTGTAATTGGGTACCTGATCTAGCCTTGTTGCTGGGACCCAAGTTTACTTTCTTGCATTGTAGTTACCTTTGCTTTCTTGCACATGTTTGTAGCTGCACTTTTGCTCATCTTAAGGGAGGGTGTTAGAGTAAAGGTTTTAACTTAATTATGTTAATTAAGTTACCTTTATTCCTCTCTTAAGATTTCACTTTAGTTTGCATATTGTGACATTTAATAATTATATTAATTATTAAATGTCTACCTATTAGGGTTTCTTTTAGGGTTGCACAATCTGCTTTTATAAGGATTGATCATTGTATTTTACAACTAACTCTTTGTTAATACATTTTTAATATTTCAAAGTTTCAAAACCCTCTCTTGCTTTTTTCTCCATTCTCTTTCCTGTGACAGGTATCTCTTGCATGTAGGTGTTCTTGGGCTCTGAAGTTGGATCTGACAACTTTTACAACTTGTAGATCATAACCTTGCATTCAAATCTAGATGATTGTGGATCCTAAATCAATAGAAAAGGCCTCTATTTATAAGGAAGAAGGATGGGGATTGGGGCCCTAGTTCGATTGGCTAAAGATTTCTTGTAGAAAGAGGTTGGTCATGAGGTCTAGTCTCCCCCACTCCTATGGTACTAGAGGGCGTGTCGCACCAATACCACCAGTCATACTAAAATTTTTACTAGGCCCACTATAATTTATAGGGAGTCGTGCTACTTGATTCCAGTAGTCTAAAATAAAAAGGAAGAAGGATGGAAGAAATGAAGAATAAGAAGAATGTGGGATTAACATTTGAACTAATGGCATTGTGCCACTTGTGAACTTGCTAATGAAGGAGAGGAGCACATTTTGAACAATGTGTATGTTAAATGCATGTAGGTGAAATTTGAATTTTAAGAGGTGACTTGTGTAAGGGGGGATGCAAGAGGAATTAATACCAAGTTGGCTCAAGGAGAGGATATGTAAGATATTTTAATGACAAGTTGGAGGACAAAAGTCTTTTGGGAGGGAGAATTCAAATAAGTGGAATATTCGAAGAATATGCCATATTTGAATGAAAATAGGAGGAATTAATAAATCAAATAAATTGATTTACATGTGAAACTTGCAAAATATAGAGGAATGGAGGCTTAGTGTTAGGAGTTAATTAGGATTAATTAACTTAGATGAACTTTGTTGATTTGACATTTGATTTGGATGTTTGATTTTATTTAAATCAAATGAGATGATATTGAGATAATAGTAATTTAATTAAATAAAAGTATTTATTCAATTAAATCCAGAACATCGAGATTTAATTAAATAAAGTTGATTTATTTAATCAAAGAGAGGAATTTTGATGAATTTAATTAAATATAGATTATTTAATTAAATATTTAATGTGGATGTGATTAAGAAATAATCGGTGTTCGTAAATAAGGATTGAGTGCATGATATCAATCAACATATTTTGATTGTCTACACAAACTACCTTTTGGGATTCATGACTGTTGGCCTTCCACTTTGTGCATTTTGCAACTTTTACAATATTGCATTTTGACAACATTTGAAAATAGTGACAACTTTTGCAAAGTGGATCCAAAATGACACTAACTACATCAAGAATGGTCTATTATGACCTTATTTGGATGAATTTTAGACTCAAACACCAAAGACTCAACCTAAGATCAACATAAGACACTATTTTAATGATTTAACATGGTGACCCTACACCATACACCTAGACTAAAAATAACTCAAGTCCCTTGAGAATTGAATTAAAACTTATCCACACTTTCGATCACTTCATCTCCTTGATCTTTAAATGATCCTTCATTTGGTAAGCCTTTCCATTGAACTAGGTATTGAATCTTTGCATTGTTCTTTTCATTGATAGACTCCTTGCCACCTAGAAATTGCTTCATCTTCACAAACTAACTAGATGTATGCCCTCTCATATTTCTTTTATATGAAACTAGTGCTAAAATTGCTTGAACACTTACAAAATTACCTCTGCCAACTTTTTCTTGGACTGTCCTCTCCTTCACTCTTGAAGCATACTTGTACTTACCCCTTTAGCCTTGCCACTCACCTCTATTCACTTGACTTTTTCCCTTTAGTTCTTTCACTAGATTCTTTGCCCCAAGAACCTTTGTACCATCAGATTTACAAACCCCTGTACTAAAAAAATTAGACTATCCTCTAATATATTTTACAATCCCTAAACAAAGCACTATCCCTATCATAATCTCATCATTCCCTTTTAACCAATCTTGAGTCTTCACAAGTAATTAATCCTTGACCTTCTCTTGAACTATTTTTATCACCAAATCATAGATCTTTCCTTCCAACAATGGATCACTCTTCAAACTTACTATCTTCAGATATTCTTCTTTTGTAGTGGTTGCACACTCTCCCTTTCTTTCCATCATTGAATCATTTTCCAACCCTATTGTCCTAACATCCTTAATGTTAGTCATGGCTGCAAACTCCATATTCTTTTCTTCCTCTATCTTTATATACTCCTTACCTAATATAGTCACCTTTTGCTGCCTTACCTTGTCCTTCATCTTCCTCCACCAATGGAGTCAATGTGAAAGTGTCTCTATCTTTCTCAATCTAATATGTATTGTTTCTTCCATCATAAATGGCATGTCTATCAAACTGCCATGGTTTTCCAAGTAACAAATAACAACACTCCATTAGAAATACATCACAAAGGATCTTGTCCTTATACCCACCAATGTTAAACTCAACTAAATATTTTTGAATGTTGATCTGTTGATCCTAGACCTACATAAACATGATAAAAAATCACACAATTAGATCATTATGCATGTTAAATAAACATTCCCCATCAACTTCATTTGAAATGCACAAGATAAGAAATGGAAATGAAGAACACAAATGAAAACTATCAAATCCTATCTAATGCAAGAAAACTATCAATCCCATGGGGGAATTGGTGCCATTTAAATGTGGAAAATGGCCCTTTCCCAACTCCTTTGCAAGCTTGATGAATATTGATCCAATTGATGATGAAGAACAATGAGCTCCTTGGTGAAATCTATAATAACCTAGCTAAGATGATGGAAAATGCTATGAAAATGGATGAAATTAGCTCTCAATTTGAAGATAATAACTTTTCTCTAAGTTGTGTCCCCAAAATGAGAAGAAGAGCCTTCTATTTATAGAAGAACAATATGGAAGAATAAGAAAAATGGAAGAATGTGGGATCATTCAACATCCAATGGCCAAGTGCCACTTGTCAAGATGTGAATGGAGGAAGCTTGAACACATTTTGATGAGTGTGCCAATAAATGATAGTAGGTGGAATTTAAAATTTGTGAAATGAAAAGTTTGAGGGGGATGGAAAATGCCTTAAATGACACTTGGCTCAATGCACAAGGACATGTAAGAGGCATAATTGCCTTGTTGGAGAGGACAAGTCCTTTTGGGGGGAGATTTTGAATTTGAAGAATATTCCCTCTTTGATGCCTTTTTGAATGAAAATAGAATTTTAATAAATCAAATAAATTGATTTATTGTGCAAGTTGCAAAATCTAGAGTATTTAAGTGATTATGATTAGGATTAATCAGGATTTGATTAATTTAGATGAAGGTTAAATGATTTGACAATTTGATTTAGATTTTAGGATTTAAATAAATCAAAATGAGAAGAATAATGTTTTAGAATTAATTAAATAAAGTTTTATTTTTATAATTAAAGAGGATGATGTTGTTTTAAACCAAATAAAGATAAATTTATATAATTAAAATGAGATGACTTTAGAGATTAATTAAATAAAATGATTTATTTAATTAATAGGAGATGATGACTTAATCAGATAAAATTGATTTATTTAATTAAGAGATGAAATGTGATGAATTTAATTAAATGAAGATTATTTAATTAAATGAATAGCAAATGGAGATGATTCAAGATGAATTGGTGTTAGTAAATCAGGATCATGCATATAAAATCAATTAGTACATTTTACATGTCTACATTTTTCCCTTCTTTGAAGCAATTCACCTATTGTGTTGATTCAAAAAATAATTATGTTGTGGTCAAAAGCCAAAAAAAATTCTAATTTTTAAAATACCCACAATGCTACCACAGTGTGATGGATTATGCTGGTATACTGCCCCCTCGAGAGATCAAATGAAAATTTATATTTTTGGGTGATCTCGTGATAAAGATGCAAGGTTAGTTCAGTCCAAAGAGGACTAGAAAGCTTGAATGTTTGATGTAGATAGATTTGATGATGTATAGACAGTCATCGGCCATGGATAGCCTCATGTATATTTTGATATAACACACATATTTGGATAGAAATGCTAGTAAAGATAGAAGAATAAGAAGAAATGAGATGGTGAAAGAGAGGATCCAACAAGTTCATGAGTCATCAAGACTTTATTAGATATGATGATGAGTGATGATGATGATTTGCTTATCAAGAATTGGTATTTTAAAAGAGACTATTTTCTTTATGCTTGATAACACACATAAGCACGATGCATCCATGTATAAAGAACCAGGATAATGTTGTACATAGTGTGATGGAATTTGACTTGACAAATAGATAGGAGTATTCTTTCTCACTCCTGGCATACAGAAACCTTGCTAGGAAGCAGTTCAGAAGTTTCAAATATCTTAGACCAAAACAAAAAGAGGAAAAACCTAACAATGTAATAGTCAACAAGCTGTCCAAAACACCCTCCATCCATACCTAGTAAATCAAGTATTTTCTAAGGTTATATTACAAGAACATCCAACAAGCACAACAAACAAAAGGTAATGATCATTGCCCCATTCCTTTCTCTCTAAATCATTTTTTTTAGACATCATCAATAGGTCATTAGAATGAGCGCAATAAGATAAATCAAAAGAAAATATCAAGTGCACAAACAAGCCAATTTTCTTCATACCTTTAGCCAAAGGGATGTGTTTTGAGGATAAGAATCAGAAGTGATTTCCAATAGATAATGCACATTGTAAGAAGGATGCATCCTAGGAAATGTTAGTGGATGGTAGTAAGTTGATAGGTTGTTCAAAAGGCTTTTGATACAAGTTTGATTGACATGTTTGCACATGATCAAGAGTTTGATTTTGTGTTTAAAGGTTTGTTGCTTCAATTTTAATTTTGCATTTGAAGTTTTCTTTTGCTGATTGTTGTGGTTGTTTTTGTTTGTGTTGCCAAAGGATGAAGGTGACGATCAATTTATTATGGATGGAAGTTATTGTGGGTGAAAGTGAAATGAGATGGATGCAAATTTTCAAGTATTTAGATGTTTTCGGTATTTTGAAATGTTTTGAGGCTATTTTTGGGTTTTTTCAAAATTTTACAAATTTTTTATTTTCCAAATTTTCAAATGTTTTTGGATTTTGTGTCTCAGGGGCTCATCAAATATTAGCCTTTCCTATGTTTAAGCTTAGAGATGGCATATTTCAAGTACCATGATTTGACTTTTTTTTTACTTTTTAACTTGTTTCAGGATTTTGATATGTTTTTGGGTTTTTCACATGGTTTTGATGATTTGTATATGGATATGTGTGATGATATTAGTGCTTTTCTTTGGGATCTTTTTGAAAACCAAGATAAGGTTGATTGATCTAATGGATGGATTGATAATGATAACATTGTTTAGGATACACAACAATGCAATGATAGTGTTAAGGAACATGGGGATTGGGATGGATATCCTGAGATGATGATAGATTGATGATGATAACATTGTTGAGGATACAAACAATGTAAGGATTTCATTAATTAGGATTGATGATGATAACATTGTTGAGGATGCAGAACAATGCAAGGATAGTGTTAAGCAACATGAGGATTGGAAAGGATCTCCCAAGATGATGATGGATTGATTGGATTCAATTAATCAAGATTCTGAAGCTTGGTTTTAGAACAAGCTCATTTTGAATGATTTGATGTGGCATTTGAAGTGAAAATTAGATGTGACTGATAGTGATTATTTTTATTGATGATCAATGAAAGATAAAGCTTGATAAGGAACATTTTCTCATCAAAATGTGTCATGGGCTAGTGATTTGGATTTTGGATCACAAATGCTTTGACCAATTTGATTTTATGTTTTCCAATGTTAGAATCACCACATAAGTTGGAAGATATAGATCAAGATTTATCCCCAAAGCAAGATGTAAATTTCTTCCCCTAGAGTCTAGCAATGTAGGGAATGTCATGAGTGGATGCTTGGATAGATGTAGGGATGGATGGATGTGGTAAGCACACAAAGGATGCCAAGGATTATTTTTACAATAAGATAAGGTGTTCAAACAAAGGAT
>VDFB02138112.1:0-35898 GCA_007258455.2 Sequoia sempervirens
ATTTATGCCTTAGGATGTGTCCTTCCTAGGAATCATCATCATTTAGAGGGACCCCTTACGACCATTAGGGATCAAATCCTCTCGACATCGGCATTATTCAGGATGTGTCCTTCCTAAATTCACCAATTCTTGACATTTTTCAAGATCATCAAAACTTCAAACATTTGGACATCTTGACATTATTAAATCAGACATTTTGACATCAGAACAATGGATATCCAGATGCACTTGGCAAACACTTGACAATTGTCTTTTGGGTTTTTATCATGTTATTAGTTTTTCAGTGAGATCCCACTAAGCGGGATTTAGAGAAGCAGCGACGTATCATGACGATTGACAGTGAGGTCCTGATTTGGGGATTTAGAAAAACAATGACATGTCATGGTAAGGGCTTTATTTGTTTTATATTTCGACAATCATGCTGCTAGTTTCTCAAGGATGTCCTGGAAATAGGATTTAGAGAAGCAACGACGTTTCATGATTTATCCTTGTCTTTTTCTGCTTGTGGTTGATTATGACAAAAAGACAGGGGCAAGCACACTCCTAGTATGAGTCATGATCATCCTTATCTATGACTGTTTGTCTTATGTGATGGTACGACCTTGTACACCTTGATCTATGTCATATCATGGTGTTTCTTGGCCATTACAATAGTCTGCCCAATGATGATTAAGAGTAATAAATACTAATGTCCTATGGAAAAGCTTTGAAGGATTTGGTCTAGGAATTAACATGAATTTTTGTAGGTCTCGTCATCTTCTCCTCTTTGGTCTGGTCATCTTCTCTCATCAAGTTTTGTCGTCTTCTCTCGTCCATCTCACGATAATATCCTGTGACATCAAAAAACATAAGTGCATACATGATCATATAAACATTGCATTAGGTCCATACATATATTATCCATGGCATCAAATCATATACATAAACATGGCATTAAACATAATCATCAACATCGCATCTGTTACTAAATACATCATGCACATCATTAACATAGTCATATAAATAAGCATTGCATCATCATGGCATCAAAAAACCACAAATAGGCATCATAGGACATACATGGCATCATAAATTAAGCCTCATGCATCATAAATCATATCATAAGGCATTAAATTAAAGAACATCACATAAGACATGTAGGCTGCATCAAAACTGCATCATCATACAGTATCATCTCAAAAATGTATAATGTCACAGGATAAAGTCATGGGATATCCCAAAAATGGAGCTCGCAGGCTCAATATTATACATAGTGTGTTAGAATAACAAAAGGCCCCTAGGGTAGTCTCTCATCATCCCCTCGAGGCGACGAATGTGGCGGCTGAAGCTCTATCACTGGCTCTGAAAAAATAGGACCTGTTGCAACCTCTATCTGTGCCACTACTAGAACTGCAAAGGACGGTGTCATCTCAACTATAAAGGACATCTGTGATGTCACTATTTCCTGACTCTAAGCAGTAGATGGATCACCAACGGGTGGATGTACCTGTGCTGATCTCTATACTTAAACCAGTTGACCCAGGACTAGGAGTATGCCGACGCGAATGATGTGACCTGTGCCCTGAAGTGTGCCTTGTCGAGGTAGACCCTCCGACACTAGTATGACTCCTGGTACCACTACCACTGCCTGACTTGTGTCCACTGCCTATCCTCGACTGTGACCAGGACAAGGTAGGATCCCGTCGCTCTGGTGGCACTGCCTGCTCATATAGGGTCCTGTACTACCCTAGTCTAGTGCTCACCCTGGCAAGCTCATGAGCCATGTCTCCCATAGGCCCTGTGCATAATGCTGCAAACTCTATACACCACTGAGCTGCATCCTACTGACGGATCACTGCTTGATCCTGCTCTACCCGGGCTACCTCCAATGCTAACTGTAAGGACCTGACCTGTGCCATGTTGGCATCCAATCTCTACCGTAGGTCCACTACCCTTTGATCTGCTGTGGAATCTTGGGGCAGTCCTGAGCTGGAGGGTATCTCCTCCTCTCCCTCCACCATCTGATATCTGAGGAGTCTCTCGGCCTCATCCATAGCCTCATCCTTGTCATCATCATCATCACCCACCTCCTCCTCCTACCCTCTGACATCCACCTCTGGCTCCTCCTCGTGCCTCTCCTCTGCCTCCCCCTCATGCCTCTCCTCCGCCTCCTCCCCATGCCTCTCCACCTCCACGTCCACCTCCGGCTCCTCCTCGTGCCTCTCCTCCGCCTCCCCCTCATGCCTCTCCTCCGCCTCCTCCTCATGCCTCTCCTCCTCCTATCTCTCCTCACCCTCTCCCTCCTGTCTAGGCTGCTCCTCTATCTCCCCCTCCTCACCAACCTCGGGGATAGCATCTAAGGCTACCCTCGCTACACGCTGTCACACTCTCTGGGCCTACCTCTACCCATCTCATCATCATCTTCGGCCATCTCTGCCATCATCATCTCTTCCTTCTCTGCCTCCATCTCCACCCCTCCCTCCATCTCCGCCCCTGCCTCTGCCTCTCCCTCTACCTCCATCTCTACCTCTGCCACCTCGCCTGACTCATGGCACCCGCGGAATAGCTGACCATCTATCCACTGGTGTTGGCCCATCAGGATCTGTCAATGGCATGGGGCTATGTGCCTGCCACCATAAATCATAATCTGGGGTCGTCCCTGGATCGGCTGCTCCTCCCCTCCAACCCCAGGCCTGGGCCACTAGCCCATCAATCTATTGTGTCACAAATGCCACTGGGATGGCTAGCCCCCATGCATACTCTCAGGATGATTTGGCATACTCAGCTGCCCCCACAGGTACACCCTACTGCTCTCTGAACTGCCTAAGAACACACTGCGGTAGATACATCTCGATAATCAAAGACGTCTGCACTGTCCTGCCAATAAGATACCTGTACTGTCTGTAGAAACTGAGGTGCTCAGCCTCGTCATCCCATGCCTCACATTCTCTGTATGGCCTCTAGATAAATGTCGCCATGGTGTCGATCCTATGCCGCCACCAATGGTCTCACCCATCCGTGTCTACTATAGTGCATCGGCATAGTAGTAAGCGTAGGGCATCCCCTCGGCCAGCTATGGTCTCTCAATGGGAGGGCGGAATATGGCAATGTGCTCCCAGGCCCAGATCATCATCAGTGTCATCCCGTAGGAGATGCTCTCTCCTCTCCTATAAGCAACATCATGTAGCTGATGGTAGAGTGTCCCAAGTAAGCAAGGACCCCAAGCGTAAATGGTCCTGTCTCGTCGCATGCCAACCAGGACGTCTCCCCAACCAATCAGAAATCCATGTCCTCGGTGGTCTGGAATTAGGATACCAGCAATCAAAGTCGCTAGGAAGGCATCGAAGTGACCATAGTGATCCGCCATGAACTCCCACCTGATCTCATAGCCCTGAATGCCCAGTCCAGCACCTTAATCTCGATAGTAGGCATGGAAGGTCTGCTCGCCATGCCGCGGATCATAGATGATTCGCTCCCCTCAAATAGGTACTCAGAGAATCTGGTAGACGTCCTCCAAAGTAATGGTGGCCTCACCTATTAGGAGGTGGAAGGAACAGGTCTCAGAATGCCATCGCTCACACAGTGTAGTCAATAATCCCCTGTTCGCCCGAATGGCAGGCATGAACACAGCATAGAATAAACCCAGTCGCATCAATCGCCACCGCTCTCGCGGGCCCAACTGATCACCGAACCGAAAGGTGGTTGGTCTGCTCTCTCTCGTATAAATAGGGGCAAGCTACCTCTGCAAAAAGATGAACAATGCATCAGTACTTTTTAGACAACAGTCAACATCATGAAAAGCATCTAAGGATACACAAACATCAAAATCAACTAAAGTCAAGGAAAAAGGAAAATGTGTCGCATTCAGGAAATTGCGTCACAATAAGTCAATTGCATCGCACCGTGCATCAAATGTAGTTCAAAATATTAGATGCGTCTCATTATCTCACTTGCATTGTGAAATTTCACAGTTGCGTTGCATTTTGGAAATTATGTCACAAAGTCACAATTGCGTCGATCAAAGAAGCAGATGCGTTGTAATTTGACAATTGCGGCATCCAGACATTCAATTGCGAGTCGAAAAGTCGATTGCATCACATAAATTGTCAAATGCGGCACAAACCACCACTATAACTTATTTTGTCTTGGCACTTGCATCACGACGCATCAAATGCATCGAACGTGTAGGCAGTTGCGGCTTACGCGAACGCAATTGCGTCGCGGCGCAGTTGTTATCTACCCTAAAAACATAAATTTGACACGCAAAA
Source organism: Sequoia sempervirens (assembly GCA_007258455.2). NCBI lineage: Eukaryota > Viridiplantae > Streptophyta > Pinopsida > Cupressales > Cupressaceae > Sequoia > Sequoia sempervirens. The sequence goes on from VDFB02138112.1 coordinate 4,248, forward strand.
CAAAAAAATGACAAAGCAAGGCAAGAGTACATACCGCTGGCTCTGAGCCATCTGGCCACCTGAAGGTCCGGACGATCTCACCGCGGTGCTCTGCTACTGGAATAACCATCGTCGCTGCAGTCCTTTTCGCTCTGGGCTCTCAAAATTTGCAAGGTAAATAGTAAAAGTGAATTGACTTTTACCTCTTTGTCAACCTATTTATAAGGTCAAAATGACATTTTTCAAACAAGGTCAATACTAGAGGCTCATTTGACCACCTTTGACTTCCTTGTTAGTTGATTTAAACATGTCAGAATCTGAAAACGACTATGCCATTGTTTTTCTTGTCATTAAATTGATTTATTGGGACCCTTTGCAAATTTTTCTGTCGCCGACCCAAAATTTGAAAATTTCTCGAGGGGGCAATGATACTCCGTATCTTTACTGGGGCATATTTTTGACTTATTTTCTTTGTCACAATGCGACATGCTACATTATGACAAAGAGGGACAAAATATAGACACCTAAAAATGACCTAGGCCTGCAAGCTTCATTTTTACCACTTTCATCCTAGCATAATTAGGACATTTAATTATGTCCTTGGTCCACATTTGACTATAGATTAAATAATTTATAATTGTTTAATTAATTCATGTCTTTGTATTCTTCATGATTATTAAATAAATAAATTTTATTTATTTATTAAATACGTCATTAATTGTCTAAGTCTTCCTTAATTAAAATAAATTTCTTAATTTATTTAATTCCCCTTATCATATATTTCTTCTGATTATTAAATAAATAAGTTTTATTTATTTATTTAATATGTCACTAGCGTTAATTAAATAAATTGATTAATTTATTTAATTAATTAATCTTATCTTCTAAATTAAATAATTAAATTTAATTATTTAATTGTCAATTTAATATTCTTCTCATTTTAAATAAATTAAATTATTTAAAATGTCATCCCAATCTGAACTGTCAGTCCATTTTGATAAATAATCTGAAAAAGATTATTTATTATCTCACAAATCACTATTTTGAATTAATTTAATTCAAAATAGTAGCTAATCTTCTAAAAATCAAGTAATCGGAGATTCTTGATTTTCTAAATCGAATCTTCAGTTCAAATCTTATCTTCTTGATTTTTTCAAAAATATTTATTTTCTATTTAATTTCCTTATTTATTCTCCACTTGGTTGATCCGATTATCGAGATATTATTTTGGTACGTTCGATTAAGGATTTTTCCCTAACCCTAATTAGGGATTCTCAGATTTAATCTAGACCTCTCATTTTAGGTCCTCATCATCAATTAATCTCGTCCGTCCACTCAAAATGACATTTTCTATAAAATGGCATTTTCCTCTCACTTTTCGAATACACACAGACACGCTGACATTTTACATAGACATATTATAGGCATTTATTCACTTGCACACTTAGTTTTCATATGCAATTTCAATATTTATTATAGTCATTTGATCAAGTCTTGGCATTTTTTTAGGCATAGACATTGACAATTATATTTATAGGCATAGGCATTTAGACATAGCATAAATCCTTCAAAGCTTGGTGTAGGACTTAGGCATTTGCAGATTGCTCATATGACGAATCTGAGGGCAACATTATCCAGCAAGCAAAAAGGTATTACGAAAGCGAATCATGGAAGCCTCGGCGATCAGGTATAATTGTTTGGTATTTTACTTCCTTTGTGTTTCGTAAGATCTTTGGGTTTCATTGTCTTTATTGTTTGTTGCTAAGACTCCTAACCAAACCTAAAAGAAATCCCTTGATTACAATATGAATGATACTTCTCCATCAAAGGATGTTCCAAAAGATAATCTGGACAAGATATTTTCAGAGGCTACCAATGGACCATCCACCCCACCATCTTTGGATAAACTTCTAGATTTAGATAAAGAAAAGGGAAACAAGGGAACAACTTCACCTCCAACACCTCAAGAAGAACAACAAACTGAAGTCCAGGAGGAAGGGGAAATTATAAGCTAAAAATAACAACTTTTGACTCCAACTTAGGACTACCAATATTCTACCTTAGGGGATGAGAGATCATCACAAAGCAAAGATGAGAAAGGATGGATAAACACCAAATCATGAAAAAATAAAAAACCAGAGGTGGGTGCAAATAATACAGTAGGAAAACCCCAATCAAAAGAAACAAGAATCAAAGAAACAACAAAAGATGTGGTAGAAGGGAAACAAAAGACCCTTGATTCTCTGGCAGGGAACAAACTGAAAAGGAAGTAAGGGAGGTTGACTACCCACTTGGGGTAGTATCAGCTTGATATTGCTCCTTAGTTCATTGAAATTATGAAGATTTTGTCTTGGAATGTAAGGGGTCTTAATGGCCCATATAAAAAGCATGTGCTAAAAGCATGCCTAGCTGAATTGAAACTTGATATCCTCTTGATCGAGGAAACTAAAATGAAAAAGGAAAGTTTTGAGAAAACCCTAAAGTGGCTTAGGCTTGGTGTTGATTATGAAACTAGTGATTCGGATGGGGCCTCTAGAGGGATTGCTACCTGCTGAAATTCTTCCCAGTTTGGTGGAAAGTTGAAATTTAAGAATAAGAACTATCTCTTGATTTGTATGGAGGATGGTGATTCCTTAATTAAATGGAATATGGGTAATATCTATGGCCCTAATTCAAGGTTGGATAGGCTATATTTATGGAATGTGTTGGATGGTATCATGACAAATAGCAAAGATGATCTTTGGATGCTTCGAGGTAATTTTAATTCCCCGTTGTACCCTTCTGAGAAAAAAGGTCTTACTAACTACTTTGAGAGTATGATGGATCTTTCAAATATTCTTGATTTGACGAGACTAATGGATGTTCCTCTTATTGGTTCTCACTTCACATAGACTAATAGAAGGCAAGCAACTCAACTCATCCAAGTTAAGCTGCATAGATTTTTGATCTCCTCTAACTAGGACATTATGTAGAATATCTCTCTTACTGCCACTCCTACAATGGGTTTTGACCATAACACTCTTCTTCTGGAATGGGATGATAGGGTTATTAGAAAACCTTACCCCTTCAGGTATGAAATCATGTGGTCCCTTCATTTGAACTTTAAATCTCTAATTGAGGATTGTTGGAACCTTCCTTGTGTTGGCACCCCAATGTTTAAACACACACTGAAATTAAAAAGAATTAAAGAAACTTTTGGGAACATCTTTACTACTAAGAGGGACCTAAATTTGAAAATTAAGGAAGTCCAATATCAAATGGAGGCAGGAAATTGTAATTATGAGATTTCCATCAAAGAAAGGGAGCTTAGAGCCCAGTGGCAGAAAATAAGAAAGAAGGAAGAAATTTTCTAGAAACAGAAATCAAGGATTCAATGGCTTAAGGAAGGAGATAGGAACACTAAGTTTTTTCACCAATAAACTATGAGGCATAGAGGAAGAAACATGATCAAATTTCTTACCACCTCTAGTGGCATCAAACTGGAAAGGGAAGAAGATATAGAAAATGAAGTTGTCTCCTTCTTCTTAAATTATCCGGTGCTTTTAAGAGTTGACAATTTGGAATTGGACGATTTCTTGTTGTAATACCTAATGTTATCATGGAGAAAGACCTAAAATAATTAACTAATTTTGTCACTATGAAAGAAGTGCAAGAGGTTGTTTTCTCTTTTGGAGCTTTCAAAGCTCCTAGACTTGATGGTTTCCCTCCCATATTCTTCCAAGTCTACTGGGAGATTGTGTCTACAAACCTCTTTAATGTTGTTAGAGACTATTTTAGATTAGGAAGACTCTTGAATTAGATGAATACCACCTTTTTGGCCCTTATTCTTAAGACCAATGAAAATGCTTCAATGAATGATTATACACCAATAAGTCTATGCAACACAACTTATAAGATATTTTCCAAAATTATTGTTAACAATATGAAACTAGTCTTAGGAAAACTAATTGCTATTAATCAAAAGGGTTTTGTTCAAGGTACACAAATATTGTATGCAACTATCTACACTCATGAAATTATGCACTTTATGGATTACATTAAAAATCCAAGTATGGTTATGAAATTAGACATTTCTAAAGCCTATGATAGGGTTTCCTGGAATTTTTTATTTGCTATTTTGAAAAAAATTGGCTTCACTGGTAAATTTCTAAATTTGATAAAATCTTGTGTCACTACCCCAAAGTACTCAGTCTTGGTTAATGGTATAGCCCATGGTTTTTTCTCACTTGCTAGGGGGTTGAGATAGGGAGACCCCTTAGGTCCCTATCTTTTTGTCATTATGGTATAGGCTCTTGGACACAACATACATAAACAACTTAATAATAGGTCTTTGAAATGTTTTTGTGTTGCTTCTTCTTTAACCCTGGCCTCACATCAACAATATGATACAATTCTTATGGGGGAGGCTTCGGTGGTTGAAGCTAAACAGTGGAAATCTATTCTAGATAAATATGTTGAAATGTTAGGATAGTGTATAAATTACTAGAAAAGCAAATTTTTATTTTTTAATACTATCCTGCTTGTGAAAAATAAAGTGATGGGGATTTTAGGGTGTTAGGAAGTGGAGTTACCTACTACTTACCTGAGCCTACCTCTTTTTTCCAAAAATTCAAATAGTAACTATTGGAACAATATAGTGGAGAAAGTCTAGAAAAAATTGGCTGGCTGGAAAGGAAAATTGTTGAGCTTGGCAGGAAAAATATAGCTTTTAAAGGCTTCTCTACAAAAAATTCTAGTCTATTATCCTTTAATGTTTAATATACTGGCATACATTGCTGAGAGAATTGAAACAATTCAAAGAATATTTTTATGATTGGGAGTGGAGGAAATAAAAAGAATGTCACTCATTAAATTGCATAAGTTGTGTGTTTCAAAGAGAGGAGAGTTGGGAATCAAAAGATTAAAATTGTCCAACAAGGCTCTGGTGGTGAAAATGGGCTAGTTTCTCCTGGAAAATGAAAAAGACTAGTCTAATATCCTAAGGGAAAAATATCTTTAAAATAATGATGCTAGTTGTTTTCTAAGGAAGAAGGAGCTTCCACATGGATCTGTGTTTTGGAATAATCTTCTTAAATCTAGAGGAGTCCTAACTAGAGGTGTAAAACTAAGGATTGGGAATGGGCTTGATACTAATTTTTGGGAAGAATCCTTGTCCACATTGACCCCTTTGTCGGCCTTTGAAGATCTACAACAAATTAGATTGAGACTGGCAAGTATAATTGGAAAAAATGTTTCTAATTATTTGGTGTGGGAAGGTTTGCGACCTAGGTGGAAAAGCTTCAAAGACTACCTACACAATGTTATTCTCATGGGAAGTAGACAACAAAATTGGGATGCTGCTATTGACCTACTTATGAAACAAATAGGAAATCCTTGTTGGTGTAATTAATTATTAATTACACTTAGCATAAGTTTACTTAGGATTTATTTAATTCCTAAGTTATAGGATCTTATCTTTATCTTATCGAGTTATCTTGTTGCTCAAGATAAGATTAGGTTTAGGCATCTTTGCTTTTATAAAGAAAATTATCTTTTGTAATTATTGGTCTTTTCGAATATATAAAATTGCATGTTTTTATGCAAAGCCTCTACTTTTTCATTTTCCTTTTCTGTGGAAGGTCTATTTTGGTTTGCAATCAGATCTTGGTTTTCTAACATGGTATTAGAGCCTCGATTCGCAGCCCCTTCTCAGCCTTTTTGGAGGAACACATTGTAGAGCTCGTTCAAGGTCCCTCGAGGGTTTCAATCCTTGAGCATATTTCTGGAGCATCTTGGATTAGATCGAGGTTTTCCATTGGATTCAGAGGGCTGGAAAAAGTCAGAAATGACTTTTATTTCATTGATTTTCATCATTGTTTGCCAGATCTATGAGGGTTGTATGATCGGTGATTTTTCTGATAGATATGGGGGTCGCTTGATTTTCGGAGCACTTTGGGCCCAAACAGACCTTGCCGTTGGATTCCTTGACACCCAAAACCCCCATTTTTCATATAAATTTTGTTTGATTTGGACCTGATCATGCGGAGAGGCAAAAAATTTTGCCCAGTATGCGACCCCGAACGCATTCCGCGAGGCTCGAGAAGTGAGAAAAATAAAAACTAATTAAAAAAATCAAAAATTTGGGCAAAGTTAGAAGCTTCCTGTAGTGTAAAGGAAGTGGCCAGCTCTAGTATTGCCGGCGACCAGGGTGTTGCTCCCCACCGCAGCCGACATACTCCTCGTAGCCCATCCGCTGACCCACGGTTTCGACCCAGACTCTCCAACGACTGGTCATATGAATAACCAGGCCAAGGACAAGCCCGACTGACCCGATCTGGCCGCCAGGCGCGCGATCGCATAGGTGACTAGGGGGCAGCCTTGAACCCGCCGATATAGTCGCCAGAGCAACTAGGGGAAGTGAAATTTCTTCCCCGAGGGAGCTTCACATGGCGAATCCGGACTTTCGGGCTTCGGTTTCACGGAAATGATCATAACTTTCTCATGCGGTGTCATTTTTTTGCAAACGAGATATCACCAAAAAAAAATTTCTGAGTTCTACACAATGGTGTAGGTGTGGTTTTCTGGTTTTTCCTTTTTTGATATCTTTTTCAGCCTCAGAAGTCAGATGTTTCCTTTTTCACTTTGGGAGACGTATCTTGTGACTCGCTTATCCGATTTTCACAATTTTTGCGGCATTGGAAAGCTAGTTTCGGCCTTTATGCAGATATGAGGTCATTTACAAAAAATGTGTACCTTATTTTAGGCATGCATTCATTTTTGTTTCGTGCTTTAGGTTTGCATTTTCACTTATGTTTTTGTAGTTTTGCATCATCTCCTTATGGAATCATTGGGTATTGTAATAAAGAACTGATATAAAGTTCCATTAAGGGGGGGTTCTTGCATCCATCTTTCATGTTGGTGACAACTCACATGAGTTTGTCTAGTTTCCTATTATCTCCTTCTAGCTTCTTTCTTGCTTAGCTGGACACATTGTTGGTTTGCTTTGGTTCACACTTCACATTGGGATTTTACAGTTCTTGATCCGCATTGGTTCAGATCTTTCTCATTTGAAGGCCATGGTTTTATGGTTAATGTTCCATAATCTTGATGGTACTCATCCTATGGGCAGTTTTAGTTTCAGTTTGGCATTGGCTTTGTGAGACACAACTTCCAGATTTGTCGTCATTATGGGTCCATTCATCCTTTCATTTAATGTTGCTTATAGATTTCCAAGTTGATCCAGTATGTGAGTTTTCGATGTTCCTTGGCATCGGGTTTGCTGTTGCATTTGTGATTCTGATTGGTATCTTGCAAACAGAACTATCTTTCCTTGCTTGCTAGAATTGGGGTTCCAATGTTGCTTCATCAGAGTTCTTCCAGTGATTCTTCGCAGTAGTTCATCTCACTGAGGGGGGTTTCTCTCTCTTTGCATTTGTACATGAGTACCTGATCAGGCCTTGTTGCTAGGACTCATATTTGCATAATAATTCTACTTCTCCCTAAGTTGCACTTATGGGGGGTGTGGTGTAATTAATTATTAATTTACATTAGCATATAAGTTTACTTAGGTTTATTTAATTCCTAAGTTATAAGATCTTATCTTTATCTTATCGAGCTATCTTGTTTGCTCAATATAAGATTAGGTTTAGGCATCTTTGCTTTTATAAAGCAAATTATCTCTTGTAATTATTGGTCTTTTTGAATATATAAAATTGCATGTTTTTATGCAAAGCTTCTGCTTTTTTTTTTTCCTCTTCTGTGGAAGGTCTATTTTGGTTTGCAATCAGATCTTGGTTTTCTAACAATCCTGACCTCTTCTCAAGAAATAGAAAGGATGAATGGATCTAGATAAAAAATGCTACTGGAAGGTTCTCGATTAAATCTAAAGATCCTCACTATAGAAAATCTAAAGAAAAGAGGTTGGTACCTTGTCAATAGACACAACCTTTGTAATGAAGAAGAGGAATCTATCATGCATTATTTTTTTCAATGTTCTTATGCCCAAGAAGTCTAGGTATTTTTTCTCAATATTCAGAAGGTGGATTGGGTTTTTCCTACCAATGCTCAAATGTTTGTGGAAGGATGGAGCTTTTTTCATTATTCCCATAATATAATTAGTGATTTGTGGGGACAGATTCCCCCATTTCTGGATTGGGGCTTATGGAAAGAGAGAAATAATAGGGTGTTTATGGATACTGCAAGGACTAGTAAGGAGCTTTGTTTAATTGTTAAAAGAAAAATTCACCTAAAAATGTGGAAAGTTCCACATACAATCAGGCTAAGAAAAATCCAACATAGTAAGAGCTAAGTATAAAATAGCAATGGGAGCTCTCCCATGACCTAAATAATGTTAATTAGCTAAAACAACTTATTAGAAGGAGTATTGTTTGGATCCCCCAAGATCCAAGATGGGTGAAATACAACTTTGATGGTTTGTCAAAGGGGAATCCTGGAAGGGCTGCTACTGGTGGAGCTATACGGGATGATAAGGGTGCCTATCTGACTGGATACAACAAAGGCTTAGGAACAACAACAAACAACTTCACTAAGGTATATGTTTTTTGGATTGGAGTTAGAAATCTGATATAGGAGGGATAAAACAAGGTAATTATAGGAGACTCAAAGTTGATAATAGATTATCTCAACAACATGGTGAATATTCCTTGGGAAATTAGATTTTTTTGAAAGATTGCAAAAGTATGTTGCAAGAAATTCAATGTGTTAAAATCAGCCACACCTTGAGGGAAGGTAATAAGGTGGAAAATGTGATGGCCAACCTAGGAATAAATCAGGAAATTTTAATAAATTGGGACTTTATAATTTTCCTAATCAAATTAAAGAAGTCTTAGTGGCAGATGGACTTAAAAAAAAATACTCAAGTAAGGAATTATGAAGATGGACATTTTAATTATTAATAATAGTTTTTGGGTGAGATGGCTTATGAGGATGTGGACCTTGCAGAGGCAAGTTGGCAAGCTGACTAGATGTTGGTAGAGGCACATTGTAAAAGGATTGCCAAGTCCTGATAAAAGGAAAATCCAAAGATGGAAAGGATGACCGGATGACAATTGTTTGTACCTTGATATGAAAGATTTAATTAGGAAAATATATCACATGAGGAAAAATCTCAAGTCTGATCTTCGATGTGATAGATGGACTGGCATTTATAACAATAATACAAGATAGAATAAAAGAAGTGATATCATTGCTAGAAAGGGAGGTGGAGTCGTCGCTAGTAATAATGATGAAAAAAAAGGTGATAATAAAGAAGTGAGCTCTTCTGTACATCATAAAAAAAACCCTAAGCCGAATACATTTCAAATGAATAGTCACAGAATCACCATTAGAACTAAGTGCATGGAATTTCCTATAGCTAGTGTTGAGGATGACGAAGGTAATAGAAGTGATTTCCTTCTTGTTCCTAAAAATTTCCATAGCCTAGATAGCACAATGGGAGGCCCAAGGAAGCGTACCAAATCTCACAAGTTTGATTCACTCCACAAAAATGAGGAGCTCTGGGGGGTTTTTAAGCAGGTGGATTTCACTCTATATTTTGCTACAATGGAGGGATATAATGGAAAACTCAGCTACAAATTTTCTAATGCATGGCATGATGGGGAAGTTAATTTGGGTAGGCTCTAGTTCAAGGTGGATACGAAGTTGAGTGTGGAAGTGACGAGTCTAGCTTATGAAGGTATGAAGGTTGCTAAGGTTAGCAAAGGTAAGTATGAGGACTATTTTGAGAAGTTTTTTGAAGGCAAAGAAAAACCTAAAATATTTCAGAATGGTTACTTTAGGGTTAAATTGTTGCCTTTGTATCATAATGTTTGTTTCATTTTTATTGAATATTTTACCCTTGAAGGGTGCTACCAATCCATCCATGGATACCACTTTCCCATCCTCAACCACATAAGACATCAAGAAAAAATCAATTTTCCTTTCTTTTTATTTGCATCCCTTAGCCAAAGTCTTACACATGGGGCCAATCCACCATTACACCAGGGCCTCATAAGAGCCATTTGCAAATTTCTACTTTCTAAGACCTTTCAAAAAAGCTTAGTTCTCAAGTCGATTGAAGACCCAAAACCCCAAAGCTCGGTGAAAATTGAGCTTTTGGAAGAAATTCCCCACCCCAAGTCTAAAAAAACTAGTAAAAAATCCCAAAGCCTTGATACTACTCTATGGAAGGACTTGCTTTTGATAATGCCTAGGAAAAGAAAGGATGTTTCGATGGAGATGGGGACTAAAAAGAGGAGAAAATTGTTTCTGTGTGAACTTGGGGAAGAGGTGGACACAATTACCATACAAGATGATAATGAGATGGATGGGTCAAACCTCGGTGGAAGGAGGTCAAAGAGACTGGACATGGTGGTGTCAAAGGGATAGGAAAGTAACAAAAATTCGTAGAACCCTAAGGAGAAAAGCACCCACAATCTGCAAGAAAGTGTAGAAAAGAAAGAAGAGGAAGATACTGATTCATCAACTGAAGAGATTCTTGATAGTTTGGGTGGTGACTCACCTAAGGAGGAGGAATTGGAAGTTGAAAGTGACGATGGTAATGGTGATGAAGATAAGGTGGAGGATTCATAGCATGAGATGGCTCGGGAAGAGGAGGAAGGAAATGCTACTGAAAATACGGAGAAGGAAGAAAAAGCTGGAAAAGAAGAAGACAAGGCCAAAGTTGATGGAAATGAGAGGATCAAAAGACTAGAGGAGAGGATGCATGTCCTGGAAGAAAGGATACATGAGAGGGTGGAGGATAATAGACTTCATGCCCTCAAAGATGTGGTGATGAGTATAATTGAGGATAGATTGCAAGCTCTGGAGAAAGGTATGAAGAAAAAAGGAAAAGATAGTAGAATTCAAACCTTGCAAAAAGTGGTTAAGAGTGTGTGCTTGGTGGTCAATGCCATCATGACGAAGGATATTATGGAAATTATTTCTAGTATGGGAAAAATAAAAAAGCAACAAAACAAAAAAGCAGTGGGTGATGGCGCAGACTTGGCTAGAAAGATGGAGCTGAGGGCAATAGTCAACAACACTGTTAAAGACTTGATGAATGCTTGGAAGATGATTGAGGAAGCATAACTTGGTTGCTTCACTATGCTATTTTTTCTATTTTTTCTAATGGTTTTTTGTTCTATTTTTTCTAAAATTGTTATTACTAGTAATGGCCGCTGGGGCTAGAACTTAAATATCTGTAATGTTGTTTATATTTTAAGTAGGGACTCTATGATAGATGTTAATAAGTACTTTAAATGGTCAGGGAAGGATACTAATGATGCTAGGTTAAGTTATTTTTATTCCTATGATAGAACTGCTATTTTTAATCATATGGGAATTGGTTAAGCATTTTGTTTGTGGGAGGGGGGAAGTGTGGTGCGCTTCCTATTTTTGTTGTTTCTCGCCACCTGCTATTCTTATAATGTTGTACTAATTTGTTTAGGTCAGGGCCCTTTCCCTGCTTAACCAATCAAAAGCAAAATAACTCCTAACTCAGATCCAATCAATACTAGTTAAATATGATACATACCATACTTGATTTGAGTATGATCAAGTAAGAGATAAGGAGGGCCAATGTGACATCTCCAAATTAACCACTGTTGGGGAATAACCCATACTTTTGTAGCCAAGTGGAGAAATAACCTTGTAATTGTAACCACTCAATACACATCAAGGGTACCTTCTCAATGTATATATATTTCCAAAGCACAAGATAATAACCCAATGAGGTACAACAGCATAAAACATAAAAGTAACATATATTGTATAAATCATTTATTTTGAACATCAATAATTAGGTTCATATTTAATAACTGCATACATAATTCATATCACTTAATTGAAGCATACCAATAAGCTAGGTAGGCATATAAACATATAAAATGCCAACAACTGACATGTTGAGGAACATCATCTTGAGCATGTGGTGGTTCATACACACCATTCAAAGAAAGAATACAATCACAACAAAAAATCACAAAGAAGCAATGAGGCTGAAACACTAATCTTGCATCAACAAGTTGCAAATCGGAGAGACACTATATAATAAAATTGAGCGGGTTATGTGCAGGATCATGATGGGCCAAAAAGTGGCAATATGTAAGTGATATGATGGCCCATGTGGCTGACGACTTTTTTTTACCTAAAATTGATGAAATGAAAAGGGTTTTTAAAGGAGATTCTCAACTTTCCACCAATATAAATTATGATTTATTTTTAATTTAATATTAAATAATTATTCTTCATTTTCTATTTGAATTACGACTAAAGTCATGATTGATAGGCTGATCGAAAAACATCTATAGCTTTCAAACAATATCACATTTTTTGAATATGAAACATGCATCACATTTTATGATTCGCATACTATAGGATTAAAAAGAAAATGAATTTCATAAAGTTTTCACCAAGTTAAGGTGGTTAGACACACGAGTATTTATATTTTTTAAAAGTTGAAATAAAAAATTCATAATTAATTATTTACTTGGAAAAAAATTACAAAAACATATGCATCACATCGGGACATGTGTCCTCTACTTATATCTAAAATCTTATAAAAAAATATTATCATTTTATTGTGGTTAGGGTGGTCAAACAGACACCTACTTCTTATTTTTTCATTGAAATTTAAGTACTACTACATTGAAATTTCAAATTTTTGCCAAATATATTTAAAATAAATAAATTAAACCTAGTAGTTTAGAAACTACATTCAATTTGCTACAAATTCTATTGTTACATATTTTTGAAATAATATAGATAACTTATTCAAATTTTTACGTCAAGTTGCCTAACTCTGATTTTTTTGAATTTTTTTGCCACTTAAGGGCCTATTTTTTCCATGATGATCCTACACATACCCAGTGTTAGCTAGAAAATAATAAACATATGTTAATGACCTAATTATTCCCTTGAAATGATCTATATCACCTAGGATCTAAATGCAACACTATATAATCAATGTAAAAGATATTCTCCCAACTGTGAGATGAGATGTGTAACTATAGTGAGATACAATAGGACCTATTGTGACTAAAAATAACCAAATTGTGAATGAAAACTTGCAAATGTATTTAAAACTTGAAAGAATTTTTTTTTTGGTGATGCAAAATTTATCTTACACCCTCAAATGCTCCTACATTAGGTGGGCATACATATGGTATACCACAAAGAAATGTGAATGAACAACTAGTATTAGATAATAAAGGTACAAATCACATGTACAACCTACTCAATTAGATACCTATACATGTAATATTATCCTATCCTAGATGCATCTAATATAATAAATTAATAAACTAAATACAAGGAAAATAAAATATGGAAATAATAAATGCTAGAAATAGTTATAAACATGAAAGCATGTGATTGGAGATAATCATGAACATAACATTGTCAAGAATATAGGTATATTATACAATGAGAATGGCTCTAAAGGCATGTAATATAATTGGTATGGATAAGGATTGGTATCCTTGATGTGGCTCTTTGTACATGATTTGGAATGAAATTATGCATAATAGAATAGGATAAGGTGTGATCCACCCAATATGATAAGAATAGGATATGCTTGATGTGCCTCTAAAAGTATAATCAAGCATGTGAATGTAACATGATATGCAATAGGATGACATAACAACTAACTAATAATGTTGCACTATGAGATGTAAGTATTAAGCATAGGAACATAGGAACAATATAAACATGAGATAAAATATCCATGTATCATCAAATAAACTATAGAAGGTGAAATAAAAATAAGGGATATAGGTATATAATATTTTCGTGTATCATCAAACAAAATTTGGGAAACCATCACAATCCTCTAAAATATAATCATCATCCAAAAATATATCATCATATTTAAATTTACTGATAAATATATTACATGTGTTTCTTATTGTTAATCTTTTATTATTTACACAAACACATCTATTGTTGGCATATTAGGAATCATTTTCTTTACCCGTGTGTCTTTATTGTTTGCTTTTGGTTGCAAAGGAATAATTTGAATTTAGTGTACCACAACACTTTCCTTTGGCATCATCTTTTTTAGCATGAAATTTCTTTTTTTTTTGTCACTTTAGTTGTTTTCATCTCTTCCATTGGTTCGTGACTAATTTAATTTTTGTGAGGCTCTTTGTGCTTTACTTTTTGTTTCATCCTCTCTTTTTTTAATGCAAATAATTAATTTTGGTACACCTTACGAACTTCTAATTCAACTTCATTTTGAGGTGGAATGCAAGTATCTAAAATCACATGATTCCACTCTATAATGGAATCATATGAATTTTAAGGAACAATTAAAACCTTTCCTTCATGAGTAAATATTATGCATTAAAGTACAATTATAGGTTCTACATTCAAATTCTTAGTCCGTGGTCTACCAATTAGTATAAAAAATATATCTAAAGAAGGAATAATGTACCATAATATTTTATTTAAATTGAGGTCCAACTTTAAGTGGTAAGATGGCACAACCCAATTTATGAATTAATCATCAACAAGACATGCTTAGAAGACTCTTGAATGCAAATAGATATTTATCTTTTGAAACTATGAAGGGTAAGGAGTTTGAGATGATGAGCTATATTTTGAGCATATTAGATGCTAAGAATTTAACCTAAATATTTTTCAAATGTGTACACATATATCAAAAAGAGATAAAGCTACTCAAGTGCACATTCTTCTTAATAATTGGAAGTAACCTCTCTAGAACCATAATTTATGGATCATCATCATTTTAAAAGTTTATGATTCTTGCTTAAACCCTTTTATTCTTAATAACTAATATTTTATCATTTTATGTAATATATGCATGTTGTAGTGAAATATTCTATATGGGCACTTGGATCTCCATTTTCATTATATAATCTAAATACAGGGGAATCCAAAAGGAAATAGAAAAGTAACCACGAGAGACTGTGGTAAATGCATCAGTGAATGTTTCCCTAGTAAGTGGGATATCTTGCTTAGCCAAGTGGGACTCATAATAATTGTCATGTTGATAATCCAAACGATTCTCAACATAAGAATTTGGATTGTTATAATAGGTAGTTCTAGTAGGGTCTTAGTGAACACTTCATCTCTTGATGGAAGATTACTATCACAAGTAGCTCATTGAAATGAAATAGAGAAATATAATAGGCTATATAACTCTCATATTTGAAATTATAAAAAAATTAACGTATAAAATCTAAAAATGAATCCCTTAGAATCAAGGTATCCATGGGTGGGTGGGGTGAGAAAAATGATCACAATAAAAAAAAAATATAGCAGAAATATATAGCCAATGAATTGGAAAATATACCCTAGAAAGATTTGGAAATGATATGGCAATTAGATTCAAGTATGGATCTAGAATTCTAAAAGGAAATGAATGTATAAACTATAAAGTAAAGCCATATAGGGTATTGTAAAATTAATATGCTCACCAAAAAAATGGAGAGCTACATAGTTAATTGATTATTAATTAATTAAATGCAATCAATAAACACACAATTAACATTGATAGTTGAGTTGAGTAAATTACATGTCACATGGATCTACTTCGTAACTTGTAGATCTAATTTGGTGAAATGTGCACTTCTTCTACCTAGTTCAATCCAATCTTTATTATCTTCTCTAGTGTAATGACTAGCAATATTTTAAATTACCTTGGGGGAGATTGTTGAAATATGAGGTTTTCACATCCTTCCCAAGCAAACCCATGAATGGCCAGCTTATGATCTTTAAAAATGTTAGGAAACATCTACAAACCATGCAAGTGATGTAGGATATGTATCCTAATGAAGCTACTTTCTTTTTAATGACCAAGTTCAAATATTCATATCAAGTGCTCCTTTAATGCTTTGGGACTTTGGTTTATTCCTTAATGTCATTTGATGATGAATTAATGCTTCAATGAATGTTTTTAAATACCAAGACAAAAAGTAATAGTTGCACAACATGTATAAGTGAGAGTAAATAATGATGGAAAAAGATAAAAAAAGAACCAAAATTAACACAAAAATGACGTCGCTATATAATTAAATTAAGATATTCATTAAAAAAAAAACCCAAAACTAAATAGAGATTGACATTGATATAAAACTCTATATTCCAAAAGAACAAAAACATACCATTACACCACACCCACATATCCAAAGATAAAAACTCTACGAAATACTTGACTAAGGCACATCTTTGTCATTGCAGTACACAATATTTTAAAGTGAATCCTATGATTGTTTTGTTTTCTTGATACTTATAAGCGTGACAATCTTCTAGTCAAAGCGCAATTCAAGGAAATAAGTTCATTCAATCAAAAAAGCTAGAAATCATTTAAAACTGAAACAATCTTGTAAAATATATTGATTTATCAGTTACAAATTACAATTATAGTTGAACCTTTTAAGTACTATACTGGAGTATCTAGATGAACGTTCAAGAGTATCTTCTAACATGTGACATAGTTTAGAAATATATGTATACAAACAAATAAAGCTTAGAAAGATCATTTTAAAGCTGCGAAAAAGGAGCTGATATTCATTAAAAAAAAAACCCAAAACTAAATAGAGATTGACATTGATATAAAACTCTATATTCCAAAAGAACAAAAACATACCATTACACCACACCCACATATCCAAAGATAAAAACTCTACGAAATACTTGACTAAGGCACATCTTTGTCATTGCAGTACACAATATTTTAAAGTGAATCCTATGATTGTTTTGTTTTCTTGATGGCGACCGCCATTTCAGAAAATGAAAGCTTACAACAACCCACTCACTAGAGCCACCTTTTGTTTATTTTCTTATTGAACTTGACTCTTGTGTTTGTAGAGGTCACAAGGAAAAGCTTTTATCTTGTTGACGCAAGCCAATAGAGAAAGCAATAAACAAAAACAGTCGTTTGAACAAACTATTTCAAAATTGGCTGGCTTGAAGTGTCTTACATGGAAGCTTCCTTTGTTGCATGTAAACAAAAAGTACTACTATTTTGTAAATGAATGTGATGTCAATGAAGAGTCACCATCATTAAATCTCAAATGTTATCTTTTGGTGAAACCACTCCTTCATCCAAAGGTTTTACATCCTTTAGTGTGGTATCTATAGGGTTTCATCCTTCAATCTCCATAAACACGTGGGCTTTTGTCCTTAGATGCAGCTAATTGAAAAACAAGTGATCAGTAAAATTTTTAGTTGTGGTTTTTTATGTTTTTTTTATGTCTCTTAATCCATTCTCTACAACCTTAAGACACAAAAGAAGAGTGTCAAAAATTGTATAATGATCTTTATCCTAATATTGGCCTATAGAAATTGTTTCTCA
Organism: Sequoia sempervirens; assembly: GCA_007258455.2. Classification (NCBI taxonomy): domain Eukaryota; kingdom Viridiplantae; phylum Streptophyta; class Pinopsida; order Cupressales; family Cupressaceae; genus Sequoia; species Sequoia sempervirens. The sequence goes on from VDFB02138112.1 coordinate 21,523, forward strand.
TACCTATTGAACATATTTTCCCTTTGTATCAAACTTAAATGGTTTTCTCCTATATATAAAAATGGATTTGGAAGGTTATGAAAAGGGCAACCCACAACCTACAACTATCCCTAGCAAGTATAACAAGGAGTCCCTTTGCGTTCAAACTGCTAATTACCATATTAGTGGAAATTATTAGCATTTAAAAATAATGATTTAGGAATTTACAAGGATTCAATCCCAAAACATGGTAAATTAAATGACTCAAATAAAACAGGGGATTATAACAAAGTCAATCACTCCTATGATAAAAAAGTAAACAAGTCTTAGACAAGGCACTTGTAGAATCATATGTTCCTACTAACATAGATACTAAGAAATTATAGGCCATGGTAGGACATATCGCATCTACTCATATAATCTAGTATTCACTAAAAAAGTTCTTCATTTGACAACATATAATAACGAAGCGTTATATTTAGAAGTCTTTGTCCACAAACATAAAATCAAAATTGTCTTGATAGATGGTGGGGTGGGCTTGAACATTTACAATTTGAAACTTGTAAACAATTAGGATAATCCAAATGGGTTATTGAGAAAAAAAAGATAATTACCATTAGAGAATATGATAAGAATTAATGTCAATCAAAAGGAATTGTTGAATTCCATATTTAGTTTAGTCCCACTATTGTAGAAACAATGTGTCAAGTCTTGGACCTTGATTTAACATACAAAATCCTCCTAGGAAACCCATGGATACAAACCATGTAGGTCATCCCTTCAACCTATCATCAATGCATCAAATTCTCTACAATGAAACTAAAGTCACAGTTTATGGTGACCCTCGATCATTCCATTATTATCAGAACTTGGAAGAAAATTATCAAAAACTACTCTAAGTTCCTAATAATGATATCACCTCAAATTCACTATCCTACATTGATTCATCAACTTTAGCCTCATCATCCACCATTCAAAAACCCCTTCTAGAAATTAAGGTTCAAGTAGAAGAGAATGGTTGTGGATATTGTGATCTTAAAAGGTCCTTTTATGTAGGAAAACTTCCATCTTCTACTAAGACATATGGGAAGACACAAAACATAGAAAAAACCTCTTCTACTATAAAATTTGAATGCATGGTTTCTCTAAGTGGGGAGAGCTCAACAAGGAGGTTATAGAATAAGACATCTCCAAATGGTTGTACCAATATGAGAAAGAACAAGCTACTCTAATAATTGATCAATATAGAAAATGATTCCAAATTATTAAGAACGTGGGATTCATAGGTCATGGTGGCCTTGGCCTACACCAACAAGGAATAAGAGAACCCATTTGTATAGATAAATAACATAAATATCAAGGGCTTGGGTGTGGTTCATTAGATAATACCACTCCTAACATCAAGAGTATTCCTAGTGAGGTAGTTGGAATTTCTCCCATGGTTAATACTTCTAACAATGATACCATTAAGGACTCTCCCATGTCTATCATAAACCTATTTGAGAACACATCCATCAATACCAAATTTACAACCTTATCATTTACATCACATTCACAAACTAATGATCTTCAACTCGTTTACCCTCAACTCATTGATTGGGACCAACAAGAAGTGCCAATTTTGGATATATTCAAAAATTATGACACTATTGTTGATTTTATGGGACTTGTGCCCATAGCACACACACCTAGTTTGGAATGGGGACTCTCTCCTTCTGCCTTCACTGGGTCTCTTTTTTCCTTCGCCTCATTTTTTGTGCCCGCTAATTTTGGGTTCCAAGTGGTCATGAAGTCTCAATTTCATCATCCTTCATCAACCAAAGTTCACCACCCAAGAAATTTCTAAGTCTTGGGCCTTCGCGGAGTACCCTTTGCAGATTTCCATTTTCCTTTCAAACCAACGAGCTTTCCCTCCTGCGGGTCTACCCATGCAAGCTTCCCTTTGCATGTGTTAGTCCTTCCTTCATTGTTTCACTAGCGGCCAACACCTGACAATGGCCCACATGTTGGGTTCCACACCTACCATCGTTGTTCCCTTCCGCTGCCCTGCCAAACGACAACTCTTGAGGCGCCACCTGCATTGCGGGTCCCAACTTTCTCAACATTGTTCATTTGGAATCCCACACCTAGCTACCTCACCGGCCACTATACGAACAATTAATGTTGGCCATTAATGGACACTTTCCTATAAATAGGTCTTTCAACCTATCATTTTCACCCTATGCTCGTTCAAAGAATTTGTTAGAGCTCTAGTAACCGTTGCCACCTTCGCACTCGGGTGATCTCTAGGGAGATTCCAATCCTTCCATTCATCCACTTCTGTGGGATCTTTAGGTATGTTCACCTCCACCGCCTTAAAGCACGTCAGTTTCATTTAAGTATCTCAAAATTGATAAATATTTAAGGTAAAAATCTAGAACTCCTTAGGTAGCCGGTAAAACATGAAAACGCATGCAAACCCATTTGAACATTCCTCATGAATCCTTCACACTCAGATCCCAAGAAGCATGCATAACTTCACCTCCCTGCGGCTATTCTTAACCAGGGATTCAGAGCCCTTGCAGCTTGCATACTTCTCACTACCGCCGAAATGAGTTTTGGGAAAACCTAAGCATTGCTATCCTGCAGGTCCACCTTTGCGAGTGGACGTCACCCATTGCTACCTTAGACAAATCTCAAGTGAAAACCCAAGTTAAAACATAAGGCAAGAAGCCTATATGGATCCGCTAATATGGGCCACCGTATGTGAGCATCCCTCGTCATTTTTCCATTCCAAAATGGTCGTCCCATGCCAACTTCCCATATTGTAGGCCTTGATGAGGCCATCTCCGCCAAGCCTTCAAAATTCCTAAGTCCCCTATGCAAGCACATTTGTGTGAGTTTCCTGCTACCCATCGCCGTTGTTTCCAACACTTGTCACTATCGGTGAACCCTTTACATCCTCCCACCTCGTGGAGCCTGTGCCTCCCGGCGCTTCCTCGAACCCTCAAAGGAGAGTGTCAAGTCTTGGGCCCTTACAGGCCAAATCTTGAGGAAGTCCTTTCACAGGCCACCTAACCTTCACTGCCATTTGGACACAACTAGAAACCTCTGTCAATCCACCTCGCGGACCCCAACCTAGCTACTTCCCCTCAGAACTTTCAATGAGAAACAACTAAGTACAAGTTTACAAGTTTTCATTTGCAATCTACCACTTGCGGCCCACTATTATCTGACTGCCATCCCCAAATGATCATGCTAAACCTTCCTTTTCCATGGAAAACCTTGAGCTCCCCTCTGTCGTACGTGTTGATCTAAACAAACTGACCCCTGCCTAGGTGCCCTATGGAACAAATAGTGTGGGCCACCCTCTACGAGCCACCGTCCCATCTCCACCATCCATGAACGGTCATCTTCCAGTAACCTTCTGCTAAGCTCTTCCCACAAATCCTAAAGAGACTAAACTTGAAGGATTGAATTCAGCCTGTCCAAGTCGAATGCAAACCCAACCTGCGGGATTCCCCTTGTAGGTCTCTGCCCCATGAACATTGTTTTCAAATGGTCAAGCTTAAACATGCATGGTGACCCCTGCTTCTACATACCTCATGCCTGGATAGGAAAAATGATCAAATGAATGCCTCCAAGCCTCATGAAATTATTTCCTAATGTACTTAAACGCCTTAGATCCTTGGCCGATCTCCAAGGGCCAATGCAAAATTCTAAGTATAGGTGGGCATTTGCAAGTTGTCATTCTCCCAGTGCCATTTTTCTTTTGCCTCCTCTAGACGGCTGCCAACCTTGGGAAACCCACATCCCTGGGCTTGCATTGCTTTAATTGACCCAAATGAGCACTAAATGATTTCTATATGAATATTCTTACTCCGTCCTTGTTTGCAGGATTTATGAAATCTGTTGTTAGACCATCAAGGACTGTTGTAGAGAAAGAGAAAGGTAAGACACCTACTAAGATAACAAGAGGGAAATAAGAGAAAGGCAAAATGCAATATCAATTCTACAGGTTGGAAATCAACTCCACATGGGATTCAATATCTGACACTAACCTGGGACATTTGGACATAGATGAATTTTGGAAAAGACTCATGAGTAAACCCATAACTAATTAAGAGCGCCTAGAGGATTAGGAAAAGTGGTCTCACTAAGGTAGTCGACTTCCCACCTGCACTTGTGGCACTAGAGTTAGTAATGGCATGTAGAGAAGCCTACCATGGGGGTAGCAGAAAAATCATAGATCACAAAGGTAAGGTGCTAGCAAATCTATTTTCCCATTCCATAGGAAAAACTTTTCATATCCCCACCTTTGACCCTATGGAGAAAACAAAAAAGGGATACACTAAAAACATGTGGAAGGCCAACCTCCTGGGATGTAAAAAGTTGATTAACTAGTATTGGTTGAAAGAAAAGAGGGGCAATGCCTCTAAGCTTGAACTTTGAGATGAATTATTCTTATGAGGTTTTAGGCAATTTTTCTCATCATGGGACTTATATTGAGGATGAATATGTCATTTTTGATTGATTAGGTTGGGTTTCATGTAATATTTATTATGGTATCTTTGCTTAATGTAGGCTAAATCCAATCAAGTGGTTGTTGCCAAGACCAAGGGCAGAGTAATGGATCTGAGTGAAGAGGGGTCTGTTGTTTCCAAGGAAGAAAGAATCAAAATGGATATCAAGAGCAGAATCCCTAAGAGAAAGCTGACTTCCATCTAGTCAGAGGTCACTGATACCAATGTTTGATTATGTAATTATGAGTAAGCTGGACCCAAGCTTGTCTTGTATGTTCATGGCAAAATTTTAGGGTTTCAGATTTAGGGCATCATCACTTCCTACCGATTTACTTCAGGATAAGTCTCAAATTTAAAGATGATCTATAGGAGGTTCAAATCGAGATAGCTTCAAGCCCAAGGTCTTCAAATTTGTGATCGTTCAATCAATTTGAAATAAATATTATGAAGAAATGTTGACATTTGAAATTTCAGAGTCTTCACATAATTCCTTAAGCTCTGAAATTTCCCAATTTTTTGTTTTCTCTTTGTTTTCCCAAAATGTGCAATAGTCTGGAATTATGCCTACTTCGCGGATTTCCGTTCCCTCGGGATTTTACCAAAATTTCCTTTTTCCCTTCATTTTCCTAGAGTTTGTAGACTATTGTTATTTTTGCAGATTTTTTGTCCTGGGTAGAATTCCCCGAAACCTTGCTGAAAATAAAGAATTAGGAAATAACAAGGGTTTATTAGTCAGTGATTACACATTGTATGACCAATTTGAGTTATTTAAAGATGTATCATGTTGTTTCTTAGTTAATGATGCTTGGTTAAATGATTATTGGATGCCTTTTGTGTTTATTTCACTAAAATCCGTCTGGTTGGGAATTTTTTGAAATTCTTCTCTAGCCTAAATTCTGTGAGAGGACTAAAAGCCTGAACTTTGAGATGAATTATTCTTATGAGGTTTTAGGGAATTTTTCTCATCATGGGACTTATATTGAGGATGAATATGCCATTTTTGATTGATTAGCTTGGGTTTCATGTAATCTTTATTATGGTCTCTTTGTTGAATGTAGGCTGAATCTAATCAAGCGGTTGTTGCCAAGACCAATGGCAGAGTAATGGATCCGAGTGCAAAGGGGTCCGCTATTTCTGAGGCAGAAATAATCAAAATGGATATCAAGAGTAGAATCCTTGAGAGAAAGTTGACTTCCATTTGGTCAGAGGTCATTGATACCAATGTTGGATTATGGGATTATGAAGAGTTTAAGACAAGGATGGTAGCACAAAACCTCCCTTTGCTGGCTAGAAGAATATTGGAATCAGGGTTGGCACATGTAGTTGGATTAACTCCTACAGTGCAATGTTATGAGTTGGTGCTCAAATGTGCTAGACACTATGATATGGGTACGCAAAGGATAGTTGGTCCTCAAGGGAGAATTGTGGCAAACCTTAATCCTGTGTCAATAGCCCAGACCTTTGACATGCCCGATAGATCTCATGTGGTGGCCTTTGATATAGATATGGCAAAAAAGTTCCATGATAAAGATACCATAAAGTCCCAACAGGTCATCAATTCTTGGTTGGAGAAACCTAAGTCCAACTTTTCCAAGCTACCCAAGCAGCTATTCAAAAATTTAAGAAGGAATACTATGATTCTATCACCCTTCTCAGTAGGGTGGTAGGGTTGAAGAGTGCCAATGTATTTGAGAATTGGATGTTCCATGTCATTGTGAGGATGGAGTAGAATGTTAACTACCATTGGGTAGGCATTATAAGTGCCATGAGTCATGAACAGATGTGTAATCTCCTACAAATGAAGACCTTCACAATGACCTCCTACTTGGTTTATGCACTTGTGATGAGGGCACAACCCAAGACATAGAAAATAACCCACAAACAATAGAATAATTTTATTATTCAGAAAATGGAGCTTCTTACATGCAGAGGATCTCAAATCCCCAAGTTCTACAACACATGCAAGTTACAGAAAGCTACATAATCACCCTTTCGCAATATGCGAGCTTGTCCCCAAAAAGCTACCCAAAAATTAGAAACCCGCCCATAAATAGAGCTCCTCTTTAGTTTGGAGCCAAAACAACATTCAAATTTGAGTTTAGGCGGTTTGGTGCCGAAAAATTACAACTTGAAGTTCAAATTTCAAAAGAACATTTGCAATTGTATCTTCTAGAAAGTGCGCCAACTTCCCGGGGCCATGACTTTTGATCCAGGACTCCTATTCGCGAACGTTGAACCGTTGGAAAGGTCTCGAAGTCAATAACGCACTCAAAACATGCTATGCCAATTTCGACAAGTTTCGGGGCCGTTCCGGGAACTCTAAGTGCCTCAAATCTAACTCAGAAGATTTTCAAGTGCAATTATGGGAAACTAAAACTGCAATATCTTTCAACCCAAGAATAGAAAATAAAAACCATAAATTGAGAATTTCATTATGTGTGGCCCGAAAGGTATCCAAAATGTAAAAACATCTAGCGAGAAACTTGAAATTTAACTATTTTTGGGCGATGCAAGATTGCCCTTACACCACTGGATGCTCCTGCATCACACACCCAGGGTAATTTGAGAAGTGACCCTTCACGTCTCAGATGGTCGAGGAAAACCCAACCGGTCAACCATTGCCTTGGATAGCCAGGATGAATCTTCCATAGGCCTTCCTCTCCATTTCACCGGATATTCTTCATACTGCCTATTTCTGGTACTCCTTCCCACACAACTATCTAAGATTGCTTCAATCTCCTCCCTTTCTAAAGTAGGTGCTGGAATGCCATACTACCCTATTGCTGGTGCTTCCTTCATTCCACATTCATGATACTCTGTCAAATTTGAAATGTTGAACACAGGGGAAATATTGATTCCATCCCGGTAGCTCTACCTCGCCATTCCACGAGATCATGCTTCTTCAAAATCTTCTGAGGGGACCCGAATTTATTCATCTTCAATTTGTTATAGGTTCCCACAGGAAACCTCTCTTTCCTCAAGTGGACCATTACTTCATCGTCAGTCTGAAACTCCTTATTCCTCCTTTTCTGATCCGCCTTAGCCTTATATTGCATATTCATCTTATTAATGTGTTCTCGTATCTTCTCATGTATATTCTTGATGTGCTCTACAAAATCTTTGACTTCAGCACTTATTCTCTTCTCTTGGTCCATCTTTCTCAATTCTGGAGTTGTTCTGGGGCTACCTCCATACACAATGCTGGGCGATGATCTACTGAATTGCTTCTATTATTGAGATTGTTGTAAAGAAAATTCTACGGGATAAGATCAAGTCCATTCGTTGGGTTTATCTCCTACCAAACATCTGATGGAGTTACCCAAGCTCTTGTTAACAACCTCTCTGTCTACCCAATACGTTTTATTGAATTAGTTGTGCCAAAACTAAACTTCAACTCTGTTTTCAACTTCTTCCACAAAGTCCTCCAAAAGTACCCCACAAATTTGGTGTCACGATCTGAAACAATACTCTTTGGCAGACCATGTAGCCTCACCACCTCTTTGAAGAACAAGTCGGCAATGTGGACTACATCATTGGGTCTTGACATGGTGAAATGTGCCATCTTCAAAACCTATCAACCACCACAAAGACTAAATCATTCCCTCGTTGTGTCCTTGGCAAGCCGAGACAAAATTACGTAACATATCCTCCCATGGCTTCTCTGGTATAAGTAAGGGCTGATATAAGCCTGTATTCTGACTCACTCCTTTAGCCATCTGACATACCCTACAGTTTTGTACAAACTTCTTCACATCCTGTGACAACTGAGGCCAATAATAATGCTCACTGATAATGGCAATGGTCTTATCCCGACCAAAATGTCCTGCCATTCCTCCACTATGCTTCTCCTTTATCAGGTTCTCCCTCATGGAACTCCTTGGGATATACAATTGACTTCCCTTAAATAACATGCCATCCTGGATTATGAAATCCAGCCACCTTGTCCTATCCACTGTAACAGGTTATGTGCAAGCTTTCCAAGCCTCTGCAAAATCAGGATCTTCTGCATATAGTGTCTTGAGTTCATTGAACCCAACCACTTCAATCTGCATCTTTTTCGTCCAATGTATGCCTCCCTCTTGCAGGCATCACGCAACCCTATTGACTTCCCTACTCCCTATGTTTCAAAATAAAGGTATAACTTCTGCAAAACTCTACCCATTTCATATGCCTCTAATTTAATTTTTCTCGACTATTTAGGTACTGCAAGGCTTGATGATCAGTATATAGAATAAATTCCTTCGCCAACAAATAATGTCTCCATTTCTTTAATGCTTGAACTATTACATAAATTTTTTGATCATATACAAAATACTTTCTCTTGGCATCATTTAACTTTTCCTTCGAAATAGGCAATGGGCTTACCTTCTTGGCTCCGGCACTACTCCAATGGCACCAACCGCGGCATCTGAAATCCACGAAACACCTTGTTTGAAATCTGGGAGGGGCTGAACAAAGTTGCTCTATCACCCATACCTTCCAGCAGTTCAAAACTTTCTACTCGATTGCTCCACTTGAATTCGCCTATCCTCTCATTGTTTCGGTCGAGGGGTCCACAATACTACTAAAGTTTCTAATAAAACTTTCTATAAAAGCTAGCAAAACCATGGAAAGATCTCACCTCGGTAGTAGTTCTTGGGGTAGGCCATTCGAGAATAGCCTTCACCTTCTCTGGGTCCATCTTGAGACCTTCTGCTGAGACAACAAACCCCAAGTACACTAACTCCCTCTTCACAAAACTGCACTTCTTCAGATTAATCAACAATTTCTCTTCTCTTAACTTCTCAAAGGCTCTCCAAATATGCATCAGATGCTCATCCAACATCTTACTGAAAATCAAAATATCATCTAAATACACAATAACAAAACTTCCTAAAAATTCTTTTAGTACCTCGTTCATGAGCCGCATGAATGTGCTCGGTGCATTGGTTAGCCCAAAAGGCATGACTAACCACTCGTACAGGCCCTCTTTGGTCTTGAAGGCAGTCTTCCATTCATCTCCCTCTCGAAGCTGGATCTGGTGATATCCACTCTTCAGATCAATCTTTGTGAAGTACTGAGCTCCACTCAAACAGTCGATCAGGTCATCCATCATTGGTAGGGGAAATCTGTACTTGATTGTTAGCATCTTGTTTATGGCTCGGGGAATCGTACACATCCTCTACCCCATCCTTCTTTGGTGCTAGTCGTAAGATACTACACATGGACTCAAACTCTCGTATCAAACCCTTTCTCGGCAACTCTTGAACGCATGCGTTTCAACTCCTCATTTTACGCTGAGATCATTCTATGAGCTGCCTTATTTGGAAGCGGCTCGAGGGAATCAAGTCAATCGATGGTACGATCTTCCTTATTGGTGGTAAACCACCGGGTACATTACAGAAACAATATCCGGAAACTTATCAACATCCAGCTTTTCTAGAACCTTCTCACTATCCGCCATACTCACTCTAGGAATCAATGCATAACACCTGCAGCTCATGGCCATACCTTCTAAAAAATTTCTTCCATCTACATAACAAATTCTAGCACTCGCATACCTTTTCTTAGGTCTCCTTCAGGGGTTTCAACTTGTGACAAACCCCATCTTTTGTCAAGGAATAAGTGTTTGCATGGACATCATGTATAGCTTGCCTATCGAACTGCCATGGCCTCCCCAACAACATGTGACATGCATCCATGGGGATGATATCACATAGTACCTCATCACGATAGCTTCTGATCTTGAACTTCACCAGGCACTGCTCATTGACCAAAACTTTGTGGTCTTTCTACAACCAAGCAATCCAATATGGATGTGGATGCCTTTCCCTTTTCAGCTTCAACTTCGTAACCATCTCTTCTGATACCAGATTATCGGTGCTCCCACTAACAATAATGACATCACAACATTTGTCTTCACACTTGCACCTTGTGCGAAACAGATTCTTCCTCTGTTCTGTTCCTTTACCTCAGTCACCGGGGCTCTCCTAATCACTAGGGCTTCTCCCCTTTCAACATCATCGGAATGTTCAGATTGGGCCTCCTCATCTGCATGTGCAACCCTTCCACAACCTTCTGGCCTTTTTTCTGCCCTTCTTTGGTGTTGTGGACATTCATAGGCTCAGTGCCCTTCTTCACCACACTGGAAACACGTTCCTTTGAAACCACCTCTTCCAGATCCTTGTCCATATCTCCCTCATCCTCTACCTCTTTGATCACCACTGTTTTGATCACGAGGGCAGTAGAAGTTGTCATTCCTTTGGATTTAGCTGGTACCGACATCTTCACTTTTCTTTTCATCATCATTTCGGCTTCCTGAAGGTCTTCCACTGCCCCTTCCACTTTGACCTCCTCGTCCTTTTTGCTTGCCATCAAATCTTTTGTTTAGCTTCTCTTCCACTTTCAGAGCAAACTGATACACATCCTTAATGGTGGTCATTCTGACTAGGCTTAACTCCTCCTGAATGCTCAGTCATAACCCATTAAGATATCGAGATACCTTCTCCTTATTGGCCTCTGTGTGACCCGTTCTGATGATTATCTTGTGAAAATCTTCAGTATATTCTTTCACACATCTGCTACCTTGCTTCAACCATTGCAATTTCTTCAATAGATCTAACTCGTTGTCCACTGGTATGAACTGCTTCTTCAGTTTCTCTACCATGCGATCCCATCTGGTGATATTTCCTTTTCCTCTTCGATTTCTTTCCAACTGGACCTCTTTCCACCAAATACTGGCATGGCCCTTCAACTTCATTTTCGCAAACTTAACTTGATCTGGGTCCTCTATTTCCTCATACTCAAAATATTCTTCTAGCTCGTTGATCCAGTCGATCAACTCTTTCGGGTTTAGACTTCTAGAATAACTGGGGACTTCTAGTCTGGGTCTTTTCTCGATCTTTGAAATGGCCCTTATTAGCTTCATTTGGTCTTGATCAATTGCTTCTTCTTCCTCTTCTACATTTGAACCTTCTTCCTCTCCATCCTCACTTTCCTCCCTCGGGTTTAACCCTCTTCTCAACTGCTCTTATAACGCATCAATCTATCTCTAGAGGGCTACCAATGCATCTCTTCCACCAGCATTTATGCCGCCTCGACCACCTCTGGCACCACCACGCCTAGCAGGCATCACTCTTGGAGGCATCTTTCTTGACCTCAACGCACAACCATGGTCCTGGTGTGAACTGCCTCACGATCGGCAATACGTCCACACGCTCAAGAAAACCTTGCTCTGATACCACTTGATGAGTGCGTAGCCCGAGACATAGAAAATAATTTTATTATTTAGAAAATGAAGCTTCTTACATGTAGAGGATCTCAAATCCCCAAGTTCTACAACACATGCAAGTTACAGAAAGCTACAAAATCACCCTTTTGCAATATGCGAGCTTATCCCCAAAAAGCTACCCAAAAATTAGAAACCCACCCATAAATAGAGTTCCTCTTTATTTTGGAGCCAAAACAACATTCAAATTTGAGTTTAGGCGGTTTGGCACCGAAAAATTACAAATTGAAGTTCAAATTTTAAAAGAACATTTGCAATTGTATCTTCTAGAAAGTGTGTCAACTTCCTGGGGCCATAACTTTTGATCTAGGACTCCGATTCCTGAACCGTTTGAACCATTGGAAAGGTCTCGAAGTCAATAATGCACTGAAAATCCACTATGCCAATTTTGGAAAGTTTTGTGGCCATTTCAGGAACTCTAAGTGCCTCAAATCTAACTCGAAATATTTTCAGGTGCAAATCTAGGAAACTAAAACTGCAATATCTTTCAACCTAGGAATAGAAAATAAAAACCGTAAATTGGGAATTTCACTATGACGAGAAGGGTATCCAAAAATTTAAAAACATCTAAAAACTGAGAAACTTGAAATTTAACTATTTTTGGGTTATGCAAGATTGTCCTTACACCACTGGATGCTCCTGCACAACTTGCAAGGTTCCATCCATACAAAGGACTAAGTAAAAGGGGTGTGTTTGGGAAGAATGTAATCTATGAGGTCTATCCACAACTACACTTGGGTAATTCAAGCTATAGGAGGGTGAATGATGCATTCATCATGTACATCACTAGGTTATTACAAGGTGCATAGCATGTAAGGATATCTAACAATGCTAAGGAGTTGATCAAAAGGTATGGGGCTTGGTTTATACAGTTTCCCACCTTTTCCTATATAAGGATAGATGGTTGTCAGAGGGCTCCATACAGACTTCTTAAGTATCCCATAGACCACATTATACTTCTGCAGGTCACAAGGCAGATATGTGACTTCGATGCAATTGTGAAGAAGGATAAGCATAAAATTAGATTTGGTGGTGACTTCCCTTTGAGGATAGGCAGTAGTGAAGCATGGCTCTCTATTAATTTGTCCTATGTTTTTGAAGAAGAAATGAGTACTCTAGGTTTATCTTTTCATTCTAAGAGATCTATATTTGATAGGACTGGTGAAGCACAGAAGAAGGTTAGCAGGGAATATAGTCATAAGGATGATATAGAGGACTATTGGGCCAATTGCACTGATGAATTTGAGATTAGAGGAAGAAGTTTTCCAGGCTACCAGTGAACTTAGTCTAGCTATATAATGTGAAAGCCATTCCAGACCAGGTTGAAGATGATGGAGATTTGATTCAGGGCCATGATTATGAGGTTGTGAAAGATAAATTAGTTGGGGAAATAGATTGGCTGGAGGAAGAGAAAATAGAGTTAGAGCATATCATGACTCTAGTTATCAAGTATACTAAGCTATGGCTCAAGCATAAGATGTGGGAGCTGGAAAGTGAAGGTGTGCAATGCACCAATGATCTAATGGGAGACTTGGAGTCTCATTCCACTTCTGAGGAGTCGACTAAGCAGCATCCTAAGGGTAAGGAGAAGGTGAGCTCTCCTTTTAAGATAAAGATTAAAGATGTTCAGGCAGAGGAAGTACAAGAGGAAAAAAAGCAAAGAAAGCCTATTGCAAAGAAGAGGAAACATATTTCAATTTTTCTACACAGCAACAATTCCTAAATAACATTTATTATTTAAATTCATGATTTAAATCCATATAAGCTAATATTCATTTAAATTTACGAAAATCAAAACTTAATCATCACAACTAAACCAAGCATAACTTGCATTTCCCAACCCAAGGAATCTTCACAAAATAATTAAACAATAACTTAACTTTATAATTTCTACTTTAATTCTATCTTTCCTACAAACACAAAAAATATTTTAATAAACAATGTAAGAAATCATTTAAATTCCTTTAAAATTTTAATTATAATAATATAGAATTTAAACCATTAATTAAATGTCATTTACTAGTATTTCATGACATATAGAGATTACAAAATAACTCCTGCTCTGCGTCTGTGCTCTGGTTTTTTGAATTTCTACTCCTTTGTTACTGGATGAATCAGCCTGGAGGGGGCCCAATGAGGGCCCCCCACCAAAGCAACTTGTAGTATCTTTGATTAACGCCACCTCTTCAAGTGAGAGATCTAAGGATCCCTCATGCACTGAGCATATTCCATCGTCTAGGTGTTTGAACAACCCTATTTTTTCTCCTGAAGGCAAGAATTGTGTTGGCCGAGATGCCCAAATGGCCTCCTATGTGGAAAATCTTGTTGGAAGTCAAACTTCGACAAGGACACCTCAAAATTCCATGTCAACTTTTTGTACTGTGGTGGGGGACGAAGTGGGCATCCCAGATGAAATCTTGAATGACGCCTTGGAGGGGTTGAAGCTATCCTTGGTGGGGAAGTTTTGTGCGAGATGACCCAATATAGACTAGGTACGAAAATGGGCCTCTGAGACTTGGAAACTTAAAGGAAGCATTTCTATAAGTGTTATTCCCAAGGGTCTCTTTCTATTTACCTTTGTTATCCTTGAGGATATGTTAAAGTTCCTTTCAGGTGGATCATGGGATT